>JAGFNQ010007858.1:52511-127316 GCA_024364735.1 Boesenbergia rotunda | reverse complement strand
GGCACCGAAGACCTGGTGAGTGAAGCTGGGCAATAAGTCCTGGTCGGTGGACAGGGCATGAAGACCTTATCCGGGGGATTGGGCAAAAGTCCAATCGGAGGAGCCGGTTGGCAAAAAGGTAAACTCTTCTGAGAGGAGTAGGTGACGACGCGTTCCCCGTAGGAGGGAATATTAGGCGTCGATTCGATCTAGGGATTCATTTCAGAAGCCCAAAGCCAGAACCAAAATAGCTCAGGTTGTTAAACTATGCTTAACTTATATCATTTATATGTTATTTGTGTTTGGGAACTAACCCTGGTTATAGGAATAAAGGGATGGAGGTTTCTGCTCCCAGGCACCTGAATAAGGTTAGGCACCTATTTGATCAGGTGCTTGTGTTGATACAGGCACCCCAGACAAGGGTGTTTCCAGGCACAATCGAAGCAAGCCTTCAGAATAGCATATGAGGCACCTGTGTTCATACAAGCACCCCAGTCAGCTCAGGTGCCCCAGTTGAAGGGATAAGCGCTGGCCAAGTCTGCGGATTGAGTTTCGCATATAATGGGCTACGTGTCAGGCGCCTCCTTCAACATAGGCGCCCCAGAGACTAGTATATAATGTTGGATCGAGAGAAAACGATAGAGGGGGGTGAATATCATAAAACGTTTCGGATTGTAAGATAGAGAATACACAGCGGAAATTAAAACTAAACAACACGTAAACACCAAGATTTTACTTGGTTCGGAGTCGCGGTCGGCTCCTACTCCAAGGCCCACGGTTGTTGACTATTTACTGTGGGCAATTCTATATGCGCAAAAACAGTTTACAGAAGGATGATTACAATAATAGTGCAGTAAAGAAAAAGACAGCTCTTCGTTACCGACGTTCGGTGTGGAATGTATCTCGGAGCAGAGGGACGTCGTCGGCGCTTGTATCTCGAGTTGGGAGGTTTCTGTAGAAGAGCGTGAAAGCGTTGGAAGAAGTTCTTATTTAGAAGCCTTGGGGTTGGGTGCTATTTATAGCACTTCAGGGCGCCCTGAACATTGGGGGCGCCCCCCCCCCCATGTGTCAACCGATCCAGAATTGTCTCGGTCAACCTTTATCCCACTCGAATAGGGCTGAGGATTGACTCTGGGGGCGCCCTGGTTGACCCTTTCAACGAGCTTCTCGGCTGGAGAAAAGTTATCCGCTTCGTTGGCTTGAGTGCGGGGTGCCCTGGGCACTGGGGGCGCCCGGGAGCATGGGGGCGCCCCGCCCAGTAAGCTATCGAAGCACTTCTTTGCTTCACTTGTTTTGTATTGGCCTTGGGGGCGCCCGGGACACTGGGGCCGCCCTGCTCAGCTACTTGCCTCTCTCCTTTGGGTATTCTGAGCTGCAGACACACATTCCTTCGGTCCTGCATCCAGGGTTAGTCCAAAACAATATGAAGCAATAGAGTATTAGGTTTATACAGCCTTAGCTATCTTGGTTCTGACTTTGGGCCTCCAAAATGGAACCCTAGGTCGAACCGACGCCTACTGTTCCCTCGACAGGGAGCGCGTCCTCACCTACTCCTCTCAGGAGAATTTTTCTGATGCCAACCGGTTCCTCCGGTTGGATTTTTGCCCAGCAGTCCTTCGCCAGGTGCCTAGCTATCCTTCACCAGGTCTTCAGTTCCAGGCAGTCCTTCGCCTGGTGCCCAGCAGTCCTTCGCCAGGTCTTCAGTTCCAGGCAGTCCTTCGCCTGGTGCCCAACAGTCCTTCGCCAGGTCTTTAACTCCTAGCAGCCCTTCGCTAGGTGCCCAGCAACCCTTCGCTAGGTCTTAGGGTTCTGATGCCTAGCAGTCCTTCGCTAGGTGCCTAGCAGTCCTTCGCTAGGACTTTAATCTGCACACTCAAGTAGTATGTTAGAAAAATAAAACATCTTAACTTTTGAACTCTTTGCCATTGATCAAAACACAGGTTCGACTTGGGTGCTGTCTACACCAACAATCTCCCCCTTTTTGATTTATGGCAATCCGGTTCAAAAAGTTAAGTTAATCATAACAGATGAAGTGAATTTTTAGTTTCCTCCCCCTGGAAGGAATCTCTCCCTAGGTTTTTCAAAAGTTCGTGGGGTTTCTAAGTTTAAAGATGGAATTAATTTTTCAAACGCTTAGAACAATTTTCAAAAGAAACATATTAAAAAAAATTGGTTGTGCACTTTTCAAGATTAATACTTTAAGAAATTTCAAGTCAGTAGAAAAGAAGCATCTTCTGAAGTTTTAAATTCTTAGAAACATAGCTTAAGTTTTCGATAAGTACTTAGCAAAATTTACAACTGCTTAAGTTTTAAGTAAAAAACTTTTTGAAAAACAGCTTGACTTTAAGTGTTTAAAAAGATTTTTGAAAATGACTTTAGTTTAAGTACTTTGAAAGCAGCTTTAAGTTTATGTACCAAAAAAATTTGAAAGCAGCTTTAAGTTTAAGTACAAAAAATTTGAAAGCAGCTTTAAGTTTAAGTACAAAAAATTTGAAAGCAGCATTAAGTTTAAGTACAAAAAATTTGAAAGCAGCTTTAAGTTTAAGTATAAAAAATTTGAAAGCAGCTTTAAGTTTAAGTACAAAAAAATTGAAAGCAGCTTTAAGTTTAAGTACAAAAAAATTTGAAAGCAGCTTTACTTAGAGAAACTTTGGAGAAAAACTTAGTACTTTTGAAAATAAATAGATTAAGTACTTTTTGAAGAAAGGATAAAGTTTTGAAATTTTGAATTGCAAAAAAATTTTAACGCTTCTCTCCTTTCCTATCTCTCCCCCTTTGCCATATATCAAAAAACAAAGTAATATAGCAGAAAGAAAGTAAATAAATTGCATAAACAAATTGCAAAAAAAAGAATTAATGTGTTGTACTGAACCAATGCAAGATAAACTAAATCAAACCAATTTAAATCATCTCTGTAGGGACCTATCTAACCCAATTAGCTACTTACTAACTGTTATAAACAATAGTTTTTGCTAGGGTTAGTTGAGTTAAGTGTTCTGTTCAAGTTAGATTTTCTAAACTTGACACTTAACTTGATTACTGTTTAAGTCGTATTTAGTGCCCCAATTACTGCAGATGCACTGACTTAAAGCATCTTGAATTAAGGCAAAGACCTAAGCATCTCAACCCATTCTAGGTTATCAATCAACAGTACCCTAAGGTGCTTGTGAGATGCTGGCTTCTAAATCTATAGGTACATGCAGTTCTAGGGTTAGGGCCTAGGCTAAGTCCATTTGCGAAAAAGCCCTAGTTTTGAAGGGGGTAGTTTTAAAATAAAACTAAGTCGAAAAATTTATTAAAAAATTTCCAAACTAAGTAAAAGCTGATTTTGAAATCAAGTAAAGCATTTTTTTTTTGAAACTGATTATAAATCAAATAAAGCAAAAAAAACCGAATGTATAGTAAATCTATTCTACTAAGCATAGTCCTAACTGAAGAAAAAAACCACTAGTCAAATCCATAAGTCAGCTGGTATGAGAGAGAACCAGCACAGTTATAAAAGTCAAACATCAATCAACCCTACTAAGTAGGGTAAGTCAAACAGTCACTAGTACAATGCTAATCAACTCTAGGAGGAGGGACCAGGATGATCAGAAGAGTCTGGCTGCCAGGATCGAAACAGCGCCATCATCTCGTGATATCGTGCGTCGCTGGTCTCCCTCTTGGCTCTAAGGGCGCTCATGTACTCAGAGTAATAGGCCTGATTTGCCTCCAGTTCTCCTGCATGATTTGCCTCCACTTCCTCTCGGAGGCTCTGGACCTGTGTCTCAAGCCGTGTTACTCTCTCGTACAGTGTCGGTGGTGGGGGCTCGTCTATGTGCTCACGAACCTCTGCTGCCAAATCTCCAACGTCGACCTCAACATCCTCGTCAGAGTCGATCGGTTGTCCGGCTCGCTGGCGTCTCCACGACAGAACCCCGGTAGTCGAGACCTCTATACCAGCTAGGGAAAAGTTCCTAAATCCTATCTCATCAAAATTGGTTATTGCGGTCATTTCACCTACGGTAATGTTACGACCGTGGTGATGAAGGATGGACGTGATGATGTGGCAGAAGTAGGTGCGTACCCGACCCTGAGTGGTGACACTGGAGGCATGTAAGATGGCGTGGAACATGTGAAGGCCAATGCCAATGTCTAGATGGTGGATCAACGCATACAATAAGAATGTGTGAAATGGTCGCATGGTCGTGACGTCCCTTGTGGATAAGGGTAGGATGCAGCGGACCAGAACTCTATACAGGGCGTAGTCCTGGACCTGAAGGTCAACGGACTGATATCGTCTAGCTACGGGATTTCTAGCTTCCCTATAGAAGTAGGAGTGGAGAGTGTCTAGGGTAATATGAGAGTAGGGAGCATCAAATGGAGGATCCCTAGGAGGATAGCAACAAAAGGTGGACTGAGAGAATCGTAGTCCAAGAAATCGGTTAAGTAAGGAAGGCGTGATGGTTAGAGGCAACCCTTGGACTGTGGTGTCAAAGCTGAGTTGATCTTGTCTGACTATATTATTATAGAATTCTGCACATAATGTTGTATTAATAGGATGAGTACAGAATACGAGGTTATCGAGTTGGTAAAAGTTTATAACATTCATTGCCAAGGGACAGGATTGGGTGAAGAATTGTCTATTGAGATAACTAGTTTTTATGGGTTTGTATGTGGTTCGAGCAAACCTATTACAGAGTTCTAAAGTTGGGAACCTAGGATCGGGACTAGGTTCGGTACCGGGGTTCGCTTGATTTGCTCGGCGTTTTCTAAGTTATGAAGCATGCATTTAGAAGAAAGAATTTAAGAAAAATAAATGCGAAAAAAAGGAAATGAAAATTATACCGAGTGGCCGCTCGGGGAGGCATGGTTGAAGTTGAGGGAGCACGAGAGTCACTTGGTTGCCTTGGAAGGAGAAGAGTTGAGAAAGGAGAAAGGTTTTGGTTGTGGCAAGAAGAGGATATTCGGGTGGCCTTTTATAGGCTTTTTGGCTAGGGCGCCCAGGACAGTGCTTCTACCTTTGGCAGTGTCCAGATGCAGGTTGGGGGCGCCCGTGGCAGCCAGGGTGCCCCGGTCAGGCTGGAATGGCAGCTTTGCTGCTTTGACCATTACTGGGGGCACCCGCAAGGGTCGGGGCGCCCCGATTAGGTAAACATGGTAGTTTTTCTGCCTTGGTTGAAGAGAAAGGGAGATGGGGGTGCCCGAGGAGTCACGGGCGCCCGGGTTGGGTTGGAGTTGACAAGATTAAAGTTTTGTAGACCATTTGACCATGGTTTAATTGTTTTGACTATGATTTGACTACTTTGACTATGATTTGACTATTTTGACTATGGTTTGACTACATTGACCATGGTTTGACTAGTATTAGTTCAATGTCGTTCTAAACTTTAGGATTTAATGTTTGTACTTAAACAGCAATACAGGTATTAAATGAATTTCAATTAAGCTAAATTTTACCGTCTCACCCAATCTATGATTATCAATCACGTTAGCCTTATAGTTTTTGTGAGACAGGTTTTGGTAGTTAGAATTAATTTGAAAAATTATTATTTATTTTGAAAAACTTAATTTAATTTTGAAAACAATTGATTTTAAGTTTGTTTAAAAAAATTGAATCTACAATCAACTGAAAATTTGTGTTAGATTCGAATTTGACAAAGAATAATTTGAATTTGAATTTTAAAAATTAGCTTCCAGGTCTTGGCGAGGCACTAGGCCTTCTTTGGCCGTAGCCTTATTGGATCATCAACCCTTTCCTTGACAAAGCCTTTTAATGAAATTTCATTTTCAAAACTATTTCTTGAAATATTCTGGTCTAACTAGCTTGGGTCTTGGATCGGTAGCTTCGGCTAGTTTCACCAGTCTAAAGAGACCAAGTAGAGTATACTTGACCTTATTAGAATTGGCTTCCCTAACGTACTATCATCTCACCGCCACCCAATACTATGTTGTTCAACTTTCAGTTAAGTTGGTTCAGTCCTTAAACTAACCATTCCTAAATCTAAACATGGTAAATTGCAGAAATTAAATAAACAAGCAATCATGCAATTTGCAAACAAAGATTGAATTTTATCTAACAATAAATATTATTTTTAATTTGGCTCCCCCTGGACTAAAGCCACGATAATGGTTTGGCAAGATGTGAATCTTGTCCTTGGGGATCCAATACTAATTTGATCCAGTTTGTTTGTTCAAGCACAGCTTGGGTACCCATGCCTGAACTTTAGGTCTGGACTGGTTTAGTACAGCATAGTAGGATCTTTGTCTAGATTTGGTTCTATAGCCTAGTCCGGATCGATTTAGAACCGACTTCTATTTTCCAAGAATCATGTCAAGACCCTTGGACCCAGAAGTGAATCGTTCTAATGCAGCTCTAAGATCCTTAACTTGAGTTTTCAAGAAAGAGTTCTCTTATTCAAGTTTTTCAACTTGAGCAGAGGTTCCTTCTTGAACCTTCTCAGTTAAGAGTTCAGAGTCTGTTCTCTCTTTCAGGAGTTTTACTTCCTGTCGGAGAGATTCGACTCGGAGTTTAGCTTTCGCCAAATCTCGAGAAAGATAGGAAATCAATTCGCATAATTGTAATCTAGAAAACCCACTTACAGTGATTTCACCATTTTTGAAAACGTGAGTTTTCCATCGTCCTGCTCTGATTCTGACTCGGTTTCAAGTTCTTCGGAGGCAGTCAGGGCTAGCAGGTTTGACTGGGGTGCCTCTTCTTCTTCTTCTAAGGAAGATTCGTCCCATGTTGCTTGGAGTGCTTTCTTTCTTCTTGTCTTCTTGGTCTCCCTTAGGTTCGGACACTCCGTCTTGTAGTGACCCTTCTTCTTGCACTCGTAGCAGGTCACGTTTGGTTTGTTCTTGTCATTTGAGAGTTCAGTTGGTTCTTCCTTTCTTCGGCTGGCTTTCTTTCTACTGGTTTGGTTCTTTAGTTCTTTGTAGAAGTCTCAGGCTAGCTGAACCAGCTTCGGTCGATTTCCCTCGCTATCTTCTGAGTCTGAATCTGAATCAGACTCGGGTGCAGGTTGTGGCTTCTTCTTGGTTGTCTTTCCAGCTTTACCTGCAACAAAAGCAATGCCTTTCTCGGCCAGATTGTAGTTAGTCTGTTCATGTAATTCGAGTTCAGAAAAAAGTTCATCTAACTTGATTTTGGAAAGATCCCTAGAAACTTTGTAAGCATCTACCATAGATGCCCACAAGGTGTTTCTTGGGAAAGCGTTAAGGGCATACCTTATTAGGTCACGATTTTCTACCTTGTGACCTATGGTGTGTAGTCCGTTCATCAGCTCCTAAATTCTGGCATGGAGCTGAGCCGTTGATTCGCCTTCGTTCATCTTTATGGTGTACAGCTTGTTCAGCAGAAGGTCCCTCTTACTGATTCGGGTGTCGGAGGTTCCTTCGTGTAGTTCGATCAGCTTACCCCAGAGTTCTTTGGCGCTGTTGAATGGACCCACCCGGTTCAGCTCCTCTTTTGTTAAGCCGCATTGGAGGGTTTGGGTCGCTTTGGCATCGGCTTCGATTTTCTTTTTGAGTGCAGCGTCCCATTCATTGTAGGGTTGTTGTACTCCGTCGGCATTTCTTGGTATCTCCAGTCCGGACAGGATGATTATCCACATGTCCACCTGAGTTTTCAGGTGGGCCTCCATTCTGCTCTTCCAGTAGGAGAAGTCCTCCCCACTGAAGAGCGGCGGTCTTGCGGTGCTGAAGCCCTCTTGCATGGCCATTAAGGATTTTTCTGAAATAATAATAAACAAAGGAAATATATCCCAAGACTTGGTCTTGGATTAGTAGTGCGGGAAGGAAGGAAAAAATATTTATCGAGTGGTGTTGCACCATCCTCGATTAACGAGAAGAATTTCGAACAAAAAAAAGATTTTAAAAAACTGAAAAATTCTCAAATTGGTGGTTGGACCAATTTTGAGCTTCCCCGCTCTGATACCACTTGTTGGATCGAGAATAACGATAGAGGGGGGGTGAATATCGTAAAACGTTTTCGATTTGAAAAAGAGAATATGCAGCGGAGAAATTAAAAACAACACAACACACGAACACCAAGATTTTACTTGGTTCGGAGTCGCGGTCGGCTCCTACTCCATGGCCCTCGGTCGTTGACCGTTTACTGCAGGCAATTCTATATGCGCAAAATAGTTTACAGAATGATGTTACAAGAGTAGTAGAGTAAACATAAAAAATAGCTCTTCGTTACCGACGTCCAGTGTGGATTGTATTTTGGAGCAGGAGGATGACATCGACGCTTATATCTCGAGTTGGGAGGTTTCCGGAGTAGAGCGATGGAGCAGAAGAGCGAAATTGTGTTGGAAGAAGTGTTGTTGGAAGCCTTGGGGTCGAGGAGCTTTTTATAGCCTCCCGGGGCGCCCTAAACGTTGGGGGCGTCCCCCCACGTGTCACCCGATCCGAGCAACTCTCGGTCAGCCCTTATCCCACTCGAATAGGGCTGAGGGTTGACTGTGGGGGCGCCCGGGACGCTGGGGGCGCCCTGGTTGACCCTTTCAGCGGGCTTCTCGGCTGGATGAAGTTTATCCTCTTCGTTGGCTTGAGCCCGGGGTGCCCTGGGCACTGGGGGCGCCCGGGAGCACGGGGGTGCCCCGCCCAGCAAGCTTCCGAAGTGAACTCTTGCTTAACCTGTTTTGCTTTGACCTTGGGGGCGCCCGGGACACTGGGGGCGCCCTGCTCAGCTGCTGCCTCTCTCCTTTGAGGCGTTCTGAGCTGCAGACACTCATTCCTTCGGTCCTGCATCCAGGGTTAGTCCAAAACAACATAGAGCAATCAATTATTAGTTTTATACAGCCTTAGCTGTCTTGGTTCTGACTTTGGGTCTCCAAAATGGATCCCTAGGTCGAACCGACGCCTACTGTTCCCTCGACGGGGAATGTGTCCTCACCTACTCCTCTCAGGAGAGTTTACCTGATGCTAACCGGCTCCTCCGGTTGGACTTTTGACCCAGCAGTCCTTCGCCAGGTGCCTAGCTGTCCTTTGCCAGGTCTTCAGTTCCAGGCAGTCCTTCGCCTAGTGCCCAGCAGTCCTTCGCCAGGTCTTTAGTTCCAGGCAGTCCTTCGCCTGGTGCCCAGCAATCCTTCGCCAGGTCTTTGACTCCTAGCAGCCCTTCGCTAGGTGCCCAGCAGCCTTTCGCTGGGTCTTAGGGTTCGATGCCTAGCAGTCCTTCGCTAGACACCTAGCAGTCCTTCGCTAGTACTTTAATCTGCACACTCAAGTAGTATGTTAGAAAAACAAAACATCTTAACTTTTGAACCCTTTTGCCATTATCAAAACACAGGTTCGATTTAGGAGCTGTCTGCACCAACAAATCTAACTTGATCAGATCACTTAACTTGACTAACCCTAGTGAAAGCTACTGTTTATAATAGTTAATAAGTAGCTAATTGGGTTAGACAGGACCCGAAAACGAAAATTCAAATTAAATTGGTCCAGTTTAAACTTAGAATTGGTTCAGTACAGCATCTTACTTTGATTACTCATTTGTTTTGCTATATTTTTTTTGATATATGGCAAAGGGAGAGAGATTGGAAAGGAGAGGAAAGAAGGTTTCAAAATTTATTTTTTTTCTTCAAAATTAAATCTTTTTTTCCAAAAGAAAAAGAAAACTTTTATCTTCTTTTTTTTCAAAAAAGTAAAGTTCTTTAAGTACTTATGTTCTTTTTAAAAGCTAAATTTCTAAGTAATTAAAACTGCTTGAAAAATATTTCTAAGTATTTAAACAACTTTCTAAGTATTAAAACTGCTTGAAAAATATTTCTAAGTATTTAAACTACTTTCTAAGTATTTAAATTGCTTTCTAAGTATTAAAACTGCTTGAAAATTGTCTAAGTGTTAAAACTTCAGAATAAGTTTAGAAAATTTTCGAAAGTGCAAAAACTAAGTATTTTGGAAACTATCTTCGAAATTACTTGCGTTCAAAAATTATTCTAAGTACTTACTCTAAATCTTTGGTTGGTTGAAAATTTCGAAGTATAAATTTCAAATTCTCCTGAAAATTTTCCAAGTGCCCAACTCAAAATATTTTTTGGAAAATGTTTTCTAACTTAAAAAACCTTCTCTTGAAAATTTTCTAAGTATTGAAAATCTAAAAAACGTTTTAGACTTAGAAACTTTTTCAAAAACCCCACGATCTTTTGAAAAACTTAAAGGGAGATTTCTTCCAGGGGGAGGAAATTAACTTTGGTACTTTACCTACTTATCTGTATGATTAACTTAACTTTTTGAACCGGGTTGCCATAAATCAAAAAGGGGGAGATTGTTGATGTAGGTCGCACCTAAGTCAAACCTGGGTTTCGATAATGTCAAAGGGTTCAAGAGTTAAGATGTTATTGTGTTCTGATGTGTTCACTGAGTGCGCAGGAAGAAGTCCTAGGTACACTAGGCATGAAGTCCTGGCAAAGGGCTGGGCAAAGAAGACCTGGTCAAGGGGCTGGGCACCGAATACCTGCTCGGAAGGTGAGCATGAAGTCCTGGTCAAGGACTGGGCACGAAGTCCTGGCAAGGGGCTGGGCACCGAAGACCTGCTCGGAAGGTGGGTACGAAGTTCTGGTCGAGGACTGGGCATGAAGACCTGGTCAGGTAGATCGGGCAAAAGTCCAATCGGAGGAGCCGGTTGGCAAACTGTAAACTCTCCTGAGACGAGTAAGTGAGGACGCGTTCCCCGTCGAGGGAACAGTATGCGTCGGTTCGACCTAGGGTTCCATTTGGGTGACCCGAAGTCAGAACCAAGACAGCCACGGGTGTAATTACTACTTATTGTGTTTTTAGGACTAACCTTAGTTGTAGGGTCGAAGGACTAATCGTCTGCAAGTGAAGGGTCTTCACTGGGCCTAGGCACCCGAAAGGAGTCAGGCGCCCATAAGGATACGGGCGCCCAAGGGTGAAGGCAAAAACCAAAAACCAGCTGCGAAGTCACTGAACCAAGGCGGATCAGGCGCCCGTGAGCTCACAGGCGCCCCCATCAGCTCAGGCGCCCAAGAGGGGAGGATAAGCGCTGACCGAGCCCGCGGATAAGGTTTTCCAGATCGAAGGGCACGTGTTAGGCGCCCCCAACCCATTAGGCACCCTATGGAGTACTATAAAAGGGGCTCGACCCCAAGGCTTCAACAACACAACTTTCTAACGCTTCCAAGCTTTTCGTTCAAGCGCTCTGCTCCGGCAAACTCCGATCTCGAGATTTCAGCACCGACGATGACCCTCTTCTCCAAAGTACGATCCACATCGGGTGTCAGTAACAAAAAGTGTAATTCTGTTATTTACTGCATTATTCTTATATCAAAATCTGTAAACCTTTGCACTATTATAGATTGCCCGCAGTAAACGGTCAAGGACCGTGGGCCATGGAGTAGGAGCCGACCGCGACTCCGAACCAAGTAAAAGACTTGTGTTCTTTGTGTGATTGTTTTGTTTTCCGCTGCATTTACTCTTTCTCTAATCCGAAGAAAAAGTTTTAACGATATTCACCCCCCTTTATCATTTCTATCGATCCAACAGTTACTTTTGTTTTATTGTATTTACGCTTGCACACTAACAACGTAGGTAGAGAAGAAACTAGAAAATTGCTATTCACCCCCCTCTAGCAAGCCGACATCGATCTAACATCGGGCTGACCCTAGTACAACTTATGAGACTTCTGTCACCGAGCTGCACAAGTCGGCCCAAGTAGTCCACGTGTATGGTCCATTAAGCGACCATTTGTACCACGGCCTCCGGGAGTCCGACAATCAGGACTCGATTACCCGAGCTAACATCGTTGTAGTGGGGGCAAGCCAGGTATGTCCTATTAATGGCTCGCGCTTCTTCTTTTTCCTCCGGGTTACGGCTTGCTTTTTTCTGTAGCTCTTCGGCTCGATTTATGACATGGTCGTTTGTTTTACAATTCAAGCTCGGGCCCTATGTCAGGCCGAGTCCCGAGAGGAGAGCCTGGAGGCCCAGCTTCGCCATTCGAGGATGCAATCCAGCGATGAGGCTCTGAACAGCCTGCGGGCTGAGAACTTGGCCCTTCATGAACGTGCGGCCCGTGCGGAGGCGCGCCTTGCGGAGTACCTGGTGAAACTGGACACGACCAATGCAGCGGTCATCCAGGCGCGACGCCAAATCGCTGGCCTGGAGTACATTGAGAGCCAAGCTCGGGACCTTGAGCACCAGTCTCAGGCCGAGCTGGCCATGGTCAAGGCAGAGCTCCTGGAAGTATGCCAGTCAGCCGCTGCTCTACGCGCCAATCTGACAGCCATAGAGGAGGAGCTGAGGATTCGCTCAGACAACCTTGCTCAGCTCCAGAGGCAGCACATGATCTGGGAGTCGGCGCTGGATATAGCTCGGGTGGATTTGGATTAGGCCCGGGCGTATGCCGCATCCCAGCGGCACACCCGTAGGTCTTAAACTCCATAGCTTCGAGCGGCTGCTGGAGAGGTTGCCTCCTTTTTTTGGCCTTTTTTCCTTTTTTTGGTAGAGGCCAAGCCTCGTTTCTGTAAGAAGACTATTTGAATGCAGACATTTTTCATCTTGGTGCTAGTGTGCTTCGCGCTTAAGTGTTGGGAGTTCGGGCGAGAGCTCGCATCCGTATTTCCTTTTGGTGACCTGCTTGAGTATGCTTTCGACGAAGTGGGCCCATGTGCCCTGACCTTCTTTTGATTTTATGCTAAGGCATGGTCCCTGAGCGGGGTAGTATCTCGGGAGCCTTATTTGTCTAGGATCTACTTCTAGGTGGGGGATATCGATCACCCGGCCGCTTGATGGAATTTGAGGTTACGTGCTCAGTTATTTTGGAGTTGGTATGCTCAATCGGGTCTTACCCAGGGAGCGTGGGTTGCCACGTACCTAGCTGAGAGCCGAGCCGAGGGGTTCGTGGGAGCACGCCCCCTTGTAACTTGCGAGAGCGAGAGTCTGGCTTCTCGGTCCGGGAAATCCCAAGGAGCTTAGGCTGCCACGCGTCCGACTAGGAGCCGAGCCGAGGGGTTCGTGGGAGCATGCCCACTTAGAACTCGCGAGAGCGAGAGTCTGGCATTTCAGTCAGGGACATCCCAGGGAGTGTGGGCCACTACGCGTCCGACTGGGAGCCGAGCCGATGGGTTCGTGGGAGCATGCCCACTTAGAACTCGCGATAGCGAGAGTCTGGCTTCTCGGTCGGGGACATCCCAGGGAGCATGGGCCGCCACGCGTTCGACTGGGAGCCGAGCCGAGGGGTTCCAAGGAGCATGCCCACTTAGAACTCACGAGAGCGAGAGTCTGGCTTCTCGGTCGAGAACATCCCAGGGAGCGTTGGCAGCCACGCGCCCGACTAGGAGCCGAGCCGAGGGGTTCGTGGGAGCATGCCCACTTAGAACTCGCGAGAGCGAGAGTTTGGCTTCTCGGTCGGGGACATCCCAGGGAGCGTGGGCCGCCACGCATCCGGCTGGGAGCCGAGCCGAGGGGTTCGTGGGATCATGCCCACTTAGAACTCGCTAGAGCGAGAGACTGGCTTCTCGATCGGGGGCATCCTTGGGAGCTTGGGCCACCACGCGTCCAACTGGGAGCCGAGCCGAGGGGTTCATGGGAGCATGCCCACTTAGAACTCGCAAGAGCGAGAGTCTTGCTTCTCGGTCGGGGACATCCCAGGGAGTGTGGGCCGCCACGCGTCTGGCTGGGAGCCGAGCCGAGGGGTTCATGGGAGCATGCCCAGTTAGAACTCGCTAGAGCGAGAGTCTGGCTTCTCAGTCGGGGATACCCCAGGAAGCGTGGGCTGCCACACATCCATCTGGGAGCCGAGCCGAGGGGTTCGTGGGAGCATGCTCACTTAGAACTCGCTAGAGTGAGAGTTTGGCTTCTCAGTCGGGGACATCCCCGGGAGCGTGGGCCGCCACGCATCCGATTGGGAACCAAGCCGAGGGGTTCGTGGGAGCATGCCCACTTAGAACCCGCGAGAGCGAGGGTCTGGCTTCTCGAATGGGACATCCCAGGAGCATGGGCCGCCACGCGTCCGGCTGGGAGCCGAGCCGAGGGGTTCGTGGGAGCTTGCCCACTTAGAACTCGCGAGAGCGAGAGTCAGCCTTCTCAATCGAGGACATCCCAGAGAGCGTGGGTCACCCCGCGTGCGTCCGACTGGGAGCCGAGCCGAGGGGTTCGTGGGAGCATGCCCACTTAGAACTCACAAGAACGAGAGTCTGGGACACTTGTTGTTCATCCAGGAAGATAGGTCTTCCACTATCCTTGGGGTTACAGAATACATTAATAACCTGTCGGGCGAGAGCCTCTTTGGCCTAGCCCGTTTGAGATCATGTGTATCCCTCCTCGGATGGCATTTTGTCGATTGGTCGGCTGCTCGTCCATTTCATCGGACTCGCTTTGCCCTCCGGTCGGGAACATGCTACGAGCGCGCGGGGGATCACATCCGGGTTCTTCAGCTGGGATGATGGTTCGGCTTTGCCGACCTAGGCCTTGCCCCGGGGAGACTTGCCTTCCTTGCCGTTGTGTGGTGGGGTCAGGGGCTCGACCTCGGCCAAGCTGACGGCATTCCTCCGTGTCATGGGTGTGGATATGATGAAACGCGCAGTAGGGCTTCCAGTGGGTCGCTGTACACCCTTGAGTCACTTGCTGCACTTGTCGGCGTTCTGTCTCCGACCGGTTGGTGGGCCCTCGTGGGCTGCGCATGGGGCCGCCCGTCGGTCGGCTATGCTGAGCGAGACTCGAGAGTGGCGTGCTGGTCGGCTCCTTCTTTCGAGCGGCCTGTGCCTCCTCCACATTGATGTACTTGACAGCCTTTCCCACAGGTTGTCGAAGTCCTTTGGTGGATTCCTGATGAGCGAACGGAAAAAATCTCCCTCTTGCAGTCCTTGGGAGAATGCACTAATCAATACCTCGGGGGTAGTGGTCGAAACGTCCAGGGCCACCCCATTAAATCTCTTAATGTATGCCCGAAGCGACTCCTTCGGACCTTGCTTGAGGGCAAACAAGTTGGCACTTGTTTTGTGATGTCTTTGGCTGCTCACGAAGTGTTGGAGGAATGTCCTCCTGAGCTCGCCGAAGCTAGCTATCGACCCATCAAGGAGCTGCCCGAACCATCGTTGAGCGGACCCAGAGAGTGTTGTCAGGAACGCTCTGCACTTTACGCCTTTGGGATACTGGTGGAGCAGGGTTGCACTCTCAAATTTCATAAGGTGCTTCTCGGGGTCGGTGGTACCCGCATACTCGGGCATGGTGAAGAACTGGATATGCTTGGGAACCGGATCCTCTAGGATCCATGGAGAGAAGGGACTGCACGTTAGGGCCGATGGCGATGCGAAAGTCAGGGCCTCGCCCTTCTCCAGTCGAGGCCCATGCGTTCGGCTAGATGCGGATACCTCCGCTAACGCGGGCATGGCTTTGTCCTCCGGCCTCGATTGGGGGCAGCGGGGAAGGGGACCGAGCCTCTTTTGGGCGGGGCAACTCATTTTTGCACTCCTGAGGAGCCCTGGGCTGACGGTCTCGGTGTTGGGATCTCCCGGCACCAAAACACGAAACACATCGGAAACAAGATCCCTTGAGCGATCCATGCGAAAGAATAACTCGTACAAAGTTCATCTATCAAATAGATCTATCTAAAGTGTATACCTTTGGAGCGTGCCCTATCGCTTATCCCGCTCGTCCAAGATGTGTCGGATCTCTTGCACGTTTAAGTGTCCGTGCCTCTATTCGTATCCACACGGACACGGTCTCTCAACTTTGGGAAGAACTACCTTAGTTGTGCTAGCAATTTGAGGTAGTTCACAAGAACACCAAGAACCCCAAAGGAGTTTCGGCCAAGAGGGAGAAGAGGAAGAAGAAGATGAAGGGAAGAAGGGAAAGCTCTCACTTGTTATTCAAAAATGACTAGACTCTCTTTTATACTCATCCTATGAATATGAAGAGTCTTTTGTCTCTTTGACTTCCCTTCATTAAAGCCAATAAAGAGCGCATCTTTTCATGTGGCTCTTCACCTTCTCTTCATCCAATGAAGAGAGATTTTTCTCTTTCCTTCATTAAACACTTTAATGAATTTCCCCTGTAATTCCGACCGAGCCTCTAGGGCTTCCGACCAGGTCTCCCGACCAAGTCTGCCGAGCAAGTCGCTGAGCTCCCAACCCAGTCTGCCGAGCTCCCGACCTAGTATGTCGAGTGCCGAGCTCCCGACCCAGTCTGCCGAGCGGCGACCCAGTCTGTCGAGCGCTGAGCTCCCGAGCAAGTCGCTAAGCTCCCGACCCAGCCTGTCGAGCTCCCGACCTAATCTGCCGAGCGCCGAGCTCCCGACCCAGTCTGCCGAGCGCCGAGCTCCGACCAAGTCCCTGAGCTCCTGTCCCGAGCTCCCGATCAGATCTCCCGAGTTCCCAACTCGAGCTCCCGATCAGATCTCCCGAGTTCTCAACTCGGGCTCCCGATCAGATTTCCCGAAGCATCATGTCCTTAGTGTGTGACCCAATAGGTTCTCGTAACGTTGGCAATGCGCCTAAACTCTTTAGACACATAAGCAATGAGCGGCATCTAGCAATTCATCATTGCTACCCAAGTAACAAGAAAAGTCGAGATCCGACTAAACCTCTGTGACTATGATAATGTATAGCCTTGTCCTTCTATTCTTGATATCTAGATTGACCAATGAGGTATAGACCGTGTCATTCTCGATCAATCTATGTGTTTCTTGATCCCCGAGTAAATTCACTCAAACAAATGAGCTCAATATCTCATATTGACTCATGTGAGTATGATTATGCGTTTTAGTAGTTCTACTCGATCAAGGGGCCCACAGATATCATTCCCATCATATGGGAGGGATAGATCTCATCTACATCACTCACATCCCTCCGCATAATTCATTACATACCCAATGTTCGCCTTTATAGTCCACCCTGTTACGGGTGACGTTTGACGATACCAAAGCACATAACTCCTTATGTAGGGAACTATAGTGACTTCAGGTCTAAGGACTATTCATACTAATAGTCACATGAGAAAGTTTATGGCACTCATATGACAATCTATGAAACTTTCTCATGGCGGGTCAATTCAGCACACATTCTCTAATGTATACTCATGTGTCAACTTGATATCACATATCCATGACTTGTGAGCTCAAGTCATCAATTGACCTACATACTAGTCTTCATGCATTAATATTGTCCCTGAATATCAATGTTTGACTAGGAATAATTTAGTGTAGTGTTCTCTACATTATCTCACTATCGATTCAACCAATCGATATAATGTAGATAAGAACCTACTACACAAGGACATTATTATACTTAGTTATTTGGTACAAATACTAAAGTAAGTATAATAACCAAACATGTCTTTATTAATGATAGAATATGATACAAAAGTCCCTAGTCAATCATCACATAATTGGCTCTAGGGCTCCTACTAACACTCGAAACTCGAGCGACTGGGCTACTGGCCTGCGATAGCTGCTGGGAGGCTCTCTAAGCCCTCGTGGCCCGTAATAGCTCGTACTCCTCGAGTGTAACGGTCATCATGACCCGATTGGGCGCTTCCATCGTACACCTCCGATCAGGCTAAGTGTCCCTCCTTCTAGCGTCAAATTTGATCCTGTCGCGAAGCGAGGTGGAAGTCCCAAGGGTGAGATGGTACACTGAGTGCGACAAGCTTCGCTAACCTGGCTCCGAACTGACTGTGACCTGGCCAAGACCTGCGATAAGCTGGCCATTAGCAATCCCACCGTGGATTTTTCCCGGTCAGGCCCTCCGACGGTAAAGTCAATATCTTGCAGGCAATATAGTGGAGTAAAGGAATGTAAGAGAGTAGAATGTAATGTAATTGCACATACCTGCGGAACCAGGAGGGGAGGGGCTTATATAGCCGGGGGAGCTGACAACTCTTGTCCGTGTCGACGAGATAGGGGTAGGGTGCCTGTCAACTCATAGGAGAGCACCTAGAGGTACCGCGGCATGTCGCAGGGTGCTCTGAGGGTACGATCGTACCGAGTCAGCAGGATAACCGCGAGGTGTGTCAGAAATAGGCAAGACGTGTATTACCCCCGACATCCTGGTCGTACCCCGAATGCACGGATGTGGGGCAGCGTAGGGGAGAGCTGGTCCGGAGACCGAGTGTCGAGCGCCGACCGGCGAGTCCGAGTGTTATCGACCAGGTCGGGTCGTATCCAGGGAGCGTGGGTCGCCACGCATCCGACTGGGAGTTGAGAGATATGAGGTACGCCCTGAATCGGGGTTTTGCCGAGCTATGCTGGTCTCACCGGGCTTCGGGTGGGTTAGTTACCCGGTTGATGGAGTGCTGAGGACTGAATTGCCCGACCCAGACCTAGGCCGGGCTCGGGGGATCGAGTTGGGGGTGCTCGAGCTCGACTCGCCCGAGCCCGCCCGGGGTTGGCTGGTTAGCGCTTCGGGAGGTTTTTTGGCACGGGAACTCCTGGGTGAGGCCCTCCTCAGCCCCTCCGCTAGGTCTTCAGGGCGCCAAGCTGGCTGGATGAGCTGACCAAGCTACCCGTAAGTAAAGCCGGGATTATATATATATATATATATATATATATATATATATATATATATATATATATATATATATATATATAACGAACGCGCGCGCTAAAAAAATCTTAAACAAATTTATCCAGGACAGTTATGATAGCTTTATTTTTAATTTACAAAGGGATATCCAAACTTATACCCGACTAATTTATTTGGCTGACCGATCTTATCTCAGTGTCTTTAATGAGAGTCTCCATTGATTAACAAGAATAAATCATGAAACGAAAACACTATGAATTCACCATATATTTATTAAAAAATACATGGCGGCTCCCCCACGTAGTTTACACGTGATGAACTGCTTTTTTTGAGAGATGAGGTATCTATTTTTCTAAAAACAAAGGGACCCACACGTCGTTTTTGCTGAACTGTGTAGTTTATCAAGAAACTTATTAAATTTGAAATATCGAAAAAACACTCTCTTGTTTTTCTGATTCTCTTTTGGCCTTAAAGCTCTTAGATGTCTTAAAACTCTTACAAGGACCTCTGCCTGCAACTTCACATCCCAGCCATGCATTAAAAAAGCTTTAAGCAAACCACTTAATTAGATCAATAAAACATGACATAATTGAATAGATCATTTACAGTAAACGATAGCTAACCGTATCCAACAAAAGAATCAAAGAAGACAGTGAGTGACAGCACTAATTTAATTTTCACCTTGAATGAACTCATCTCCACATGGTCTATCCTCCATCATCCATCACTACTGGTCACTGGGTGATGCTACTTCTGCTAGCTGCTGTTGCTGTACCAGAGGTTTTTGACAAATTGCAGCAGCAGACTGAGGAAGGTGATGGCGTCTCTAAACACTCTTTTCTTGATCTGGCCACGCCTTTGAACCTTGTTGCTTCTGTTGATCATGTCTTTAATTTCTCTCTTGTAATGGCGTCTCTGCATAGATCGATTTTGGTTTGTGTTGTTTGGTTTTGCAGAAGGTTAATGGGCAATTTAAAAGTGGCAGTGATCTCCAAGAAGTAGGTAATAGCGCGTTTTTGGATATTACTTGGAAGCAATATTACGCGTTAAACATAGTATGGATTAGGGCCTTTTTTTATTTTTGGGGTATAATAGAATTTTCTTTTTATTAAATAGCTCATGGTTTATCACTATCACATCAACTTATTTTATTTCTTCAATGTCAACTCGTATTATTTATTATTTGAATATGACATATAATATAAATATTCCTATACATATTACTTAAACGGTAAATTATACTAAAATCCCTTATATCAAATTTAACTATCTTCTTAATCTTTATATCAGAAAAAGTTTAGTCACACTTTCTATATATAAATTTTTCTTTATTTCAACTTTCTAATACACTCTCCAATTTACCTAATTTCCTTATTTTTTAGGTAAAAAAATTCAAAATGATGTAAATTTAATACGATTTAATTAGAATTACTCAAATCGATTGGTATAAGCTTCGAATAAATTAGTCAGGAGAAAAAGCTGTTAGTGCCCCGGTTGATTTTGATGTGATCAACCAAGTTAGATTAGTTCTTGTTGTGGTTTATGACCCCTCTGTCTATGTGTGCAGGAATTTAGGAGCGGAAGAAGTCGAGTGTAAGACGCAGTGGACGAGAATTATTGCATGGGAAAGTAAGCCGACGGGCTCGGTGCATCCGAGGGGCGCGGAAGCTGTGGAAGAGTGCACCGGTGGAGCGAGAAGGGCATGCGCAATGTCCGAGGGACGAGAAGTCGGAAGGAAGAATGCTCGAGGGGCGAAGGGTCAAAGTAGGGTTCGGATGAGCCTAACTCTGGTAGGTCAAAAATCACCCAAGAAGACCCGCTGGAGATTGGTCAGTAAGTTACTGACCAAAACACACTCAGGAACCCTTATGTGTAGGGGCGCCAGTTTACAGGAGCCCAAGAGCAATTTTTATCCACCCAACTAACCGTTTGCGAATGTTGTGCATTGGATAACGCACAAGTCACATGTTAGGCGTCGTCAACCACTCGGGCACCTCTATAGTATAACGTCAGCAATCGAATAGAATTGACCGGGGCTATAAATAGACCCTCAGAGCTCAGTTCCAAATCATCCATCAACTGCATACGAATTGTTTCTTATTTTCTTCTGTTTTGTGCTACAAAGTTTGTAAAAGGCTTCTCCGGCAGAAGGAGGTCTTGATAGTGAATTTCAATCGTCTTAGATTAGCAACTACCAAGATTGCAACCAAGTAAATTTCTGTGTCTTAGCCCTTTTACTAGTTCAAGTAGTTTATGTTTATTTTAATTGATTGTTGCAATTAATCTAGAATCTTTGTGAACCGCACAAAAGATTTGTTTTAATTTTACAGCGACAATTCACCCTCCCCCTCTTTCCGGTTCATCTCGATCCGACAAGTGGTATCAGAGTCAGGATGTCATAGAAGGGCTAACCGCCAACTATAGCAAAATCAAAAGATGCTATAGCAAACGGAAAGACGGAATTCCATTTGTTGACTACCCTCCTTGAATAAGATTTAATCGAATCGGGAAGTATGATTCGGTAAAGGAACTTTAGGGAAAAGATCCTGGAATTGCACGAAGGCACCTCGGAGGCAAAACTGGCGCGACGAGATATCCTTCGAAGCCAGCTTACCAATCTCCGAATGGAAGACGGACAATCTGTTGCCCCACTGCACGCTAAGGTAAAAGAGCTAATCACGAGCCTTGAGAACCTTGGTGAGAAAGCAACAAATCGCGACGCTCAACGGTATGCACTAAATGTTTTCTCGAAAATCCTAGATTGGATCTCAGTAATTGATGTGTACTTCATATCAAAAGACTTTGAGGCAAGTACTCTAGAACAACTCTTTTCAATTTTTTAGCTTCACGAATCTCGGTGTATAGGGAAGAGTAGGAAAACGGACAACATCGCTTTGAACGTGAGGAAAAACCAGATCGAGGAGGAGTTGTCAACGAGCGATGAAAATACGAAGGAAATGGTAAAAACCCTTAAAAGTTTCTTCAAAAAGGCTAATAAATTTTCAAAGTTTCAGGGCAAAAGGCAATCTCTTAAGAAACGTACACCAATACTATAACTGCAAAGAGGAGGGTCATCTAAAAGATCAGTGCTCTAAACTCAAGAATCAGCCAAAGAAGAAGAAGTTGCTAAAAGCCACCTGGAACGAGACCTAGTCTAATGAATCAGAAGCTGAAGAATACGCTGGACTTGCGCTGATGGCAAGTCATCAAGAGAAGAGCACTGATGAAGGGGGAGCTATGTCAGAAGAAAGTAGCGACGAAGGGGGAGTCTTTCTTTTCGAAAGTGACTCGGTAAGTGAGGTATGTCTTCTCCCTCACGATCAATTATATGCTGGAATAAAAGTGATGCTTAAAGCTAATTGTAAATTAGAAAAAGAAAATCGAGATTCAAAATGAAATTGATTAGTGCATGTTTTTCTGATATTTCAGACAAACTGAAAAATGAAAATATTAATTTTAGAAATTTAGTTGAAAAATTAAAATTTGATATTGCATATTGGCGTCAAAAGAAAAATAATTATCTTGATAATTTGAACTGGTATATTAAAAATCATAAGAGTCAACTTAGAAAAGTACCTAAGAACTATATTTCTTCTAAAATTTTAATTAACTCCGTAGATAGAAACTTGTTTTGGGTTCCTAAGTTACTTCTAAATTAATTTTTCAGTTATGTTTTAGTGATATCTAGAAATATTCTAATATTTTTTTATTTTTTTCTCTCACTCATTGTTATTAACCCCTTTTAACAATATATGTTAGTCAAATTTTACATTGATAAAATCATGTTTATATTTTTCCTCAATAGACGAATATGTTTTCTACTTACTGTGAATTTTTTAATATCACGATTTTTCGTTCGAAATTTAAATTTTAAATTTTAAAAATAGATAAATAACTTATTTTCCCATATTCGATTTTTTCAAATCTAGATATGATTAGGAGACCTCATTAAAATTTTATTCAAATTTTTTAAAATGTTTTTGAATTTTTAAATATTTATTCTTCAAAAATTCTATTCTATTAGTATTTGATTTCTATTTAGATATAGATAATGTTTTTAATGTTGAATTTTTTTTTTTCACAAGCGCAAAACTCTATTTTCTACTTACACAAAAAGTTTCAGATTTTTCTAAAATATTTTTGATTTTCTATGAATGTTTTTATTGAAATTTGATTTTAAATTTTAAATTTCAATAGAAAATCATTTTTATAAAATCCAATTTTTCTAGATCTACTCTTCATCTATTGACATTAATTTTTTCAAAATTTTTTGATATAATTTTGAATTTTAAAAATTTAATATTCAAGAATTTTAATCAATAAATATTTGATTTATTTTCGATCACAGAAGATTTATTTGATTTCGAAAATCTTTGGCCTGTTACTTGCACAAAAATTTTCAGTTTTCCAACAAAAAATTTTCAAATTCATATCATTTTCTTTACCTTTCCCTATTTTGTATGCCCTATTTTTGCTATGATCAAAGGAGGAGAATAGCTTAAGTAAGTTAAGGGGGAGTGTGTGGTTTTTGAATTGCAAAATATATGTTTACTTGCCTTAGTTAGTGTCATTTCTTTTAGTTTAACCCTAACTGAACTTGGGTTGATGCACATCAAAAAGGAAAAAATTGTTAATGCCCTAGTTGGTTTTGATGTGATCGACCAAGTTAGATTAGGTCTTGTTGTGGTTTATGATCCCTCTGCTAAGTGTGCTGGAACTTAGGAGTGGAGAAAGTCGAGCGTAAGATGCATTGGACAAGAAGGATTGCACGGGGAAGTGAGCTAATGTGCTCGGTACATCCAAGGGACGCGGAAGCTACGGAAGAGTACACCGGTGGAGCGAGAAGGACGTGAGTAACATCCGAGGGATGAGAAGCCTGAAGAAAGGGCGCTCGAGAGGAGGAGAGCCAGAGTTGGATTCGGGTGAGCCTAACTCTGGTTAGACAGAAATCACCCAAGAAGACCAGTTGGAAATTGGTCAGCAAGTTGCTGACTAAAACTCACATGGGCGCCCCTATGCTTACAGACTCCCGAGAGCAACTTTTATCCATCCAGTTAGCCGTTTGCGAATGTTGCGTATTGGATAACGCGCAAGCCATGTGTTAGGTGCCCTCAACCACTTAGGCACCCTTATAGTGTCACGTTAGCAATCGGATAGAATTGACCGGGGCTATAAATAGGCCCCCAGAGCTCAATTCCAAATCATCCATCAATTGCATAGAATTGTTTCTTATTTTCTTCTGTCTTGTGCTACAAAGTCTGTAAAGGCTTCTCCACCAATAGGAGATTTTGATAGTGAGCTTCAATCGTCTTGGATTAGTAACGACATAGGTTGCAACCAAATAAATTTCGGTGTCTTAGCCCTTTTACTAGTTCAAGTAGTTTATGTTTATTTTACTTGACTGTTGCAACTAATATGGAATCTTTGTGAGCCGCACAAAAGACTTATTTTAATTTTACAGCGGCAATTCACCCCCCCCCCCTCTTGCTGGTCCACCTTGATATGACAAAAGTCGTACTCAATTGAATAGAAAATATATTCGATTATAGTTAAAAGATGTTGAACTTAGGAGGAATTATACTTCCTTTTTGGACTTTTTTTACCTATAAAAAATAATGAGGGATTTCGTTCCCTTGCAATAAATAAAAAAAGAGTTGTGCTTAATTTGATAATAAATATAATAGATTTTAGTTTAAATGTGTTGAATTTAAGAGGAATTATATCTCCTTTTGGAATTTTTGTACCTTAAAATAGGGTAATTATGCAAATTGATATGCATTAGGGAGTTGAAGTAAAACAAAGTTTGCACACAGAGAATGAGGATAAATTTTTCCTAATGTAGAGACTGAGAAGAATGTTGAGTTTAGTGTTAGAGTGTTTAGGAAAATTTACCTTTACTTTAATCTCATATGAATAATTTTGTATTTATTTAGACATGAGGTCTTCTCACATTGTATTAAGTTAATTTTTAGATAAAAATGAAATATATAAATTACTCATGAGTATCTATTGTTAATTTCTTTTTTAAAAAATCACATTCTTGCCTTAATACAAAACCCTAATTTTTTAAAAAAAGAAATAACACTAGATATCCATGGGTAGATATATATATATATATAAATTTTTCTTTGTTTGAACTCCCTAATACACTTCGATTTACCTATTTTCTTTTTTTTTAGGTACAAAAAGTCCAAAATGAAATATAATTTATCCAAAATTCAGCATCATTTAACTAAAATCATCCAATCAATTCAGTCTAAGATAATCAATTGATATGAGCTCCAAATGGATTCGTTAGGGGCAAAAAGAGTTGTGCTCAATTGGATGGAAAATATACTCAGTTATAATTAAATTGTGTTGAATTTAGAAGGAATTATACCTCCTTTTGGACTTTTTTTTACCTATAAAAAATAATAAGGGATTCTGTTCCCTCACAACATATAGAAAAAAAATCATGCTTAATATGATAGTAAATGAAAGTCCTAATAGGTCGAAAATGCAAGGATCGGTGCAAGCCAGAGGAGTGTGAATAGCTAGTTGTAATCATTTTGTCTTGATTTCATGCTTGTCATTTGAATGCATAATATGCACAACACCAAGATTTACTTGATTTGTCGGCTACTAAGGTGACTACTTCAAGGCCTAGCTCTAACTATTTATCACCACTAATCCTTCTCCTTGTTGGATATCTTCCAGAGGCGTGGAAGCCTCTTACAACTTATTATCACATCATACAACAATAAATAAGTATACAAATACAAATGAAAGTGAAAATGACTTTATACAATAAAAACATTGTTTTGCTTGTTTCTTTGTCGCTTTAGATTACATCTTGATGGTAGAAAATGTAGTATCACTTCATCTTCTACCTCACAAGAACTGGCTACCTCAAATGAACTTGAAATCCTCTAGTATAGAGTTATTGTGGGTTGCAATCTGCCTAGCAATTAATTAATAGAAAGTAACAATTGACTATTATAGAAAATTCAACCATTTAAATTTGTAGAATGACTCTTTCTAGCCATTTTGACTGCCATTAGTCGATTATCGAGCGACAACAATCGACTGCTAGTCGCTAGTGGATCATGTTGATGTAATCAATCTCCAGGGTTTTGATGTTTGATAATATGTCAATGTCGGGATAGGTTGACTAAGAGTTAATCTAAATAAGACTTGATATTTAAAATAGAGAAGTCTAGTCAAGTCAAAGTTCACCGAATGACTAGCAAGAAATATCCTAACTGGAAGTTAGGTAAGGGGATGAGAAGTCTACTAAGTGACTAGTCATAATTGAAAGTTAGGAATGGGGGTGAGAAGTCTACCAAGTGACTAATCCTAACTAGAGGTTAGGCAAGGAAAGTCCTGGTGAGTGAAGCAAGGAGGTGAAAGTCCTAGTAAGTGAAGCTAGACCCTAGTGAGTGAAGGTAGGTGATGGAAGTTCTAGTGAGTGAAGTCAGGAGGCGGAAGTCCTAGTGAGTGAAGCTAGGTGGTGAAAATCTTGGTGAGTGAAGTTAGATAGTGAAAAATCTTAGGGGGAGGTGACCTTAAGTAATGAGAAGTCTTGGAGGAGTGAACTCCAAGCATTTGTGACCGAATGGTTTCCAATAGACTGCACATGGTCAACTACACACTGTCGACTAACAGTCGACTGGACTAGCAAATCTTTAATGATGATAACACTATTTTACTTTACTATTATATATATATTGTGTTAATTCAATGTTGTAAGTAAGTCTTAGTAGATCAGATTGATTAGACACGAAGCAAGATTAGAGAAAGTCCAAATAGTCTGGAGGATCAAATGTT
This sequence comes from Boesenbergia rotunda, assembly GCA_024364735.1. Classification (NCBI taxonomy): domain Eukaryota; kingdom Viridiplantae; phylum Streptophyta; class Magnoliopsida; order Zingiberales; family Zingiberaceae; genus Boesenbergia; species Boesenbergia rotunda. The sequence continues at coordinate 101,067 of JAGFNQ010007858.1, read as the reverse complement.
TGGTGGGTAAGTCGGGTAAGAAATTGGAGGAGAGATCCAATGAGGACGAGTCTTAGTGGGACTGTTGGCATTGGTCCAACTTAGATCCATTTTGGAAATTTAGGTTGATTTCAAAACTAGATCCTAGTCTTGGTAAGACAGAGTCTAACTCATAATTGTATTTTATTTTATGTGCTAGCTCTATTTTGCAAGTATCTGGACTAACATATTTTTTCAAGAGTTAGAAGTAAAAGAATCAACCTGGGATGAACAGTAATTGAGGTGCCTTGGAGCTAATTAGAGGTGCCTCAGCTAAGACACTAGAGGCACCCTAGATGGATGGAGGCACGTCTATGCAGATAAACTTCACGGAAGATGTTTCAGCCTCTAGAGGTGTCTCGGATGAGACTGGATGCGCCTTGAATAGGAGTGAAGGCGCCTCCATGTGAATAAACGTCGAACTCTATGTAAGTACCCAAGAAAAGTTTTGATGTGATCAACCAAGTCAAGTTAGGTCATGTATTGTGTTTGATGCCTTGTTTCTAAGTGTTCAAGAACTTATATACACAAGAAGTTGAGCGGAAGATGCTGTGAGCGAGAAGAATGACACGGGAAGCAAGTCGATGAGATCGGTGCATCTAAGGGACAAGGAGTTGTGGAAGAGTACACTAGTGGAGCAAGAGCGACGCGCGTGACTTCTGAGTGACGAGAAGTCAGGAAGGAAGTCTGCTCAAGAAGAAGTTCGGAATTGGATTCAGGTAAGCTCAACTCTGGGTAACCGGAACATCACCAAAGCGATCGAAAAGAATGACCAACTCTAAGTTGACCATTCCACGCACCTGGATCAAATCCAGGCGCCAAAATTCCAGGCATCTAGATCTGGTCCAGGCACCTAAAATCCCTTCCAAGTCCCCAGAATGGGCCGCCACATCACCAATAGTTGTTGCCACAGAGATTAGCACTGTGTCCATGCCAGTACAGTCTAAGCACTCGAATCGACCAGAAACCATTGTCAAGTGGATCAGACTCGACGGAGTCCAAGCACTCAGATAGGCTTCCAGGCACCCGGAATAGTCCACATTAGCAAATGACTAATTGGACCTGAGTGATAAATAGAGTCCTTTTGACCTCAGAAAAGAACAACACACTATGTACTTCATTTCTATGTTAATAATGTTCTTGCTTTAAATTCTTGTAAGGGACTTCTCCACCTTCGAGAAGGAGCTTGTTAGTACACTTGATTTTGTCTTGAATTAGCAACCACTCAGGTTATAAATCAAGTAACTTTTTATATCCCCTTTACTTTCTATGCTTTTTAATTTTTTTATTCAATTAATAGTGTGCTCTTGTTAAGTTCAAAAACAAAAGATTGAATTTTATTTTCAGTGCTATTCACCTCTCTCTAGTCGACTCTACACGATCCTACAATTAGTATCAAAGTCCAACCGCTACACAAGGACTAACCGCCAACTAAAGCGACAAGACAATGGTTAGATCAAGTATTAACCTGCTGAAGTTCAAGAGAGAGTACGCACTGTGGAAGCGCCGAAGGGAGATATTCTTCAAAACAGACTTTAATATTATATTAACTATTAAATATGATTTTGTAGCACCTATTGATCAACATGGAGAAAAAATGGAAAAGCATCTATGGAGCAAAAAAGACCAGGCTGACTTTGTGGCCAACAGCAAAGCAAAGTTCTATTTGTTGAGTGTACTACTGTCTCAAGAAGTCAACCGAATTAGCACCTACGACTCGGCCAAATAACTCTGGGAGAAGTTCCTAGAGCTTTATGAAAGAACATCAGAGGCCAAGCTAGCAATATGGGACATCCTCCGAAATCAACTAACAAACCTCCAGATGAAAAAAGGAGAAACGGTGACTCAACTACACGCAAAAATGAAAGAGTTGATCATTGAACTCACCAATTTCAAAGAGATGATAACAAATCAGGACTCAATCTGATATACACTCAACACGTTTCCGAGAACTCAAGAGTGGACATCAATAATAGATGTCTACTACATCTTTAAAAACCTGAAGGTAAGTACTTTAGAAGATTTGTTTTCAACTCTAGAATTCCATGAGTCAAGATGTGCAGACATAAGAAAGGAAAAGGAGACGAATAAGGATTTAGCACAACAAACAAAGAAGATCAAGTCGGAGTTACATTCATTCATCAACAAAGATGAAAAGGCCTACATGATAAAGAAGTTCAATAAATTATTTAAAACTAACAAATTTAATGAAACACATGCCAAGAAGCTCCTACGAAGAAAGAGAAGAGTGAAATGCTACAACTACAACGAAGGGCACATAAAGGATAACTGTCTGAAACTAAAAACTAAGGAGAAAGAAAAAGAATCGAGATGGAACAAGCACAAGAACCTTAAAACAACATGTAGCAAGTCGTTATCCTCAAAATCCGAGCTTGAAGAATATGTCATACTAACACTAATGGCTAATCATTAAGAAGACGATGACGAAGTCACTTCAAAGCATCGACAAAGAGGGAGCATCTACCAATGAGTCTGAAATGGTAATTGAGGTATGTCTCCTACCCGCTGATAAATTATACAATGTAATTAAAATGATAAGTAGATCACTCTGTAAACTAAGGACCAAATATATAAATAAAAAGAAAAATTTACAAGCTTAAAAGAAGAGTTTGATAAAATTAAAAATGAAAATATAAAATTATAAAAACAAATAGAAATAATAAAAATTAATACTGCATGTTTAAAATCAAATGTCTTACAAAATTCATATTATAGATATGCGGGAGAACTAAATTGATATATTAGAAATTATAAGGGTTTAATTATAAAAGTACCAAAAGACTATATTCTCAAAAAAATTCTAATAAATCTGGTAGGTAGAAATTTATTTTTGATTCCTTAATCTGTTCTAATTTAATTTTTTTAATTTAAAATTGCTAGAACTTTATTATTTATATTAAATTTAATTGCTAGAAATCTTTACATTAGCTTGAAAAAATTATTTCTAAAGCTTTATGTCACGATGTAATTCATTTTAATATTTTCAATAATAGAAAAATTAATCATCTATTCACAGATTTTTTTTCCATTATATAGTTTTCTATAAATTTTTTAATGAAAAATAAACTTTTAAATTTAAAAATATTTTGAATATTAATTTTAGAAAACCTGATTTTATGGAAATCATATACTATCTTTTGACCATTTAGAAAAATCTATAAAATTTAATGTGATCAAAATCTATTTTTAAGATTCAAATTTGTAAATTTCTATTTTTCTAAAAAATAATTTTTTATCATATAAAGAAAATTAATTTTCTGGTAAAATATTTTATGTTGTTAGAATGATTATATTTACAACTTTAAAAAATTCAAAATTTTCTAACTGTTACAAAATTTTTGGATTTAATTTAGAAAATAAATTTTTTGATAAAAATGATTATTTTAATAAAAAGAATAATAGTTTTCTCATGAAAACTATTTTTAAAATCTAAATAATATTTTTTTGTTTTGACAGAAATTTTTGACATTTTTCAAACAATTAAAAATAATTTTCAATTTTTTTCAAAATCAATGTTCTATGAATTGAAATTCTTTTTGAAAAAACATCTAATGATAAACCCTAAAATACTTTAATCAGATTTTTTTTAATCATCCTTTTTTTATGTAATCAAATGAGGGGAAATTAGGGGTTAAGTGTAGGGGGAGGTTGGTTGCAATTTTTCACTTGCGCTTCTTACACTTCATTTGAGCTAAAATTGTAATATTTATCTTAAGCATTTTATACTTGTTAATCTTATGCATATTATACTTGCTAAATTCTTGACTGTTAACCCTAACTTAACTTGGTTTGATGCACATAAAAAGGGAAGAATGTAAGTACCTCAAAAATATTTTGATGTAATCAATCGAGTCAAGTTAGGTCCTGCACATTGTGTTTGATGTCTTGTGTCTAAGTGTGCTGAAACTTAGGAACACAAGAAGTTGGGACAAAAATATAGCGAGTGAGAAGGATAGCACGAGAAGTGAGTCAACAAACTCGGTACATCCGCGGGATGAGGAGCTGCGGAAGAGTACACCAATGTAGAGAGAAGGGCATGCACAACGTTCAAGGGAAGAGAAGCCGAAGAGAAAGTCTACTCGAGAAGAAGGCCGAAGTTGAGTTCGGATGAGCTCAACTCCGAACAATCAAAACATCACCCATGCGACCGGAAACAATGGACCAATGGTCAACTTTGAGTTTACCATTCCAAGTGCATGGATCAACTTTGAGTTTTCAAGGCTATTCAACCCCTCCCCACCTCTAGCTGGTCGTACACAATCCTACGCTCTAGCGTTCGAATCAGAGTTCATGGAGACGTCTCGGATGGGATTGAAGGCACCTCCTATGGTGTATATAAGGAGATTCAACCAACTTCTTTGAATACAACTTTTCTATGAGTTTCCTCGATCATTTTACTATGCCGTCTTTGTGCTACTACTATGTTACGACCCTACTACGCCAGACTGCTACAATCAAACTGACGCCAACACATGAGCTTAACCAATTCTCCATCTTCGGTTGGGTAACAATTTTATTTAATTCAATTATTACATAAGGAAGTGTAGGTTTATTACACTTCATTCGTTTCTATATTTGATTACTCTACTAGAATTTTACTAGAAGAGGATATTAGTGGATTATCCATCGAGAATGATCCAAAGTGCCTGAGTCTTGGAGTAGGAGTCATCAAAGGCTCCGAACTAAGTAAATAATCATGTTAAGATTTTGATTGTGTTTTTTCCTACTTAGTCTTTTTTCCATTGTACGCTAGTTTTAAAAGTGAAAAAAAATTAAAATACATACAATTCACCCCCCCCCCCCCCCACGTGCATTGTTCCATCAAAATGATTGATCGATTTGGGAGCGTTCTATTTGCCACTAATAGTGCCAACAGTGAAACTTGTTAGGACTGATGGAATTTAGATATGTTCACAATAATATGATATTGTCCACTTTGGGCCAAAATCCTCATGGTTTTATTTTTGGACTTTACCCAAAGGTCTTATACGAATGAAGATATCATTCCTTTATAAGTTCATGATCTTTATTTGCAACCTTATACTAATGGATGAATAGTTCTCGAAACGCCTCAGATAGGACTGGAGGCGCCTCGGATGAATAGTGCTCAAGGCACCCTAAGTGTCATATGAGACACCTCAGATGAACAATAGCTGAGGCACCTTAGATAACTTTGAAGGCGCCTCCAACACGATAGATCCGTTGAAGAGTTGTTAAATACTGGATGAAACTTTATCCATTGAGAGTGCCCTAGATAACATGAGAGGCACCTCCAGTGCTACATTAGCTACGGTAACTTTTGCCTAGCAGGCTATAACTAGTACCCTAGAGTTAGGTGTTAAACAATACACCCTGTATTCATTTACTATATTTCGTTTTGAGCTTTTAAAGTTTGTAAGAGGCTACTCCACCTTCACGAAGGAGATCTTTTAGTGATCTTTCAACTACTTTAGATTAACAACCACCCAGGTTATAACTAAGTAAACTCTCATGCCTCTTACTTTATTCTATGTTATTTCTTTTTGTTAATTAATGTGTGTGTGTTTGCTAGTTAGTTAGCAAGATAAAGTGTTAACTTTATTTGTAGGCTATTCACCCCCTCTAGTCATTCCACTCGGTCCACCAAGTGGTATTAAAGCCTAACCGCCTTAGAAGGACTAATCAACGACTAAAGCAATAAGAAAATGGCTAGATTAAGCATTGACTCACTAAAGTTTAAGAGGGAGTTTGTGTTTTGAAAATTCCAAATGGAAGTATTCTTTCAAATTGACTTTAACATTTTATTAATAATCAAATACGATTTTGAAACACCGACGAGGAGGGAGGAGAAATTGAAGAAAATCGCTGGACCAAAAAACAAAGAGAAGACTTTACGGCCAATGATAAAGAAGAATTCCGCCTACTTAGTGTTCTACCTCCTCAAGAAATCAACTGGATTGACACCTACGAGTCAGCTAAAGAACTCTAGGAAAAGTTCCTAGAACTACACGAGAAGAGAGCCGACAGGCTCGGTGCTTGCAAGGGACGAAAAACTATGAAAGAGTACACCGGCGGAGTGAGAAAAGTGCACGCGACATCCAAGGGACGAGAAACCAAGGAGGAAGACTGCTCGAGAAGAAGGTCGGAAGTTAGGTTCGGGTGAGATCAACTTCAGACGATCATAAATCACCTAAAAGCACCAGAAGTTTGGTCAATCGAAGATTCACCTATAATGAGGGTGATCCGGACACCTGGATTAATATTGGCACCCGAAATCTGGGGCAACCAGAGTTGATATGGGCGCTGGGATCGAATATATTAGCTAGAAAAAAGATATTTTTCACCTGTTTCGATGCGGATAAGAGTTGACCCAACTCAGGACCCCCGAACAGTCCCAGGCACCCGGGATGTGCCACACCAACAATGGATTAATTTTTCCAGACTCTATAAATAGGGTCCTTTTAGCTCAACATTATAATAACAAACATTGCATTCTCTCTTCTAATTATGTGCTCAACTGTTCTTTCAATACTCATAAGAGACAGCTCCGCCTTCAAGGAGGAGAAATGTTGTTAGTGCTTTCATTATCTTGAATTAGCAACGACTTAGGTTATAAACCATGTAAATTCAGTGTCTCCTCTTACTTTCTTTATGTTAATTATTTCTTTCTAGCTAATAGTGTACCCTTGTAAGAATAGAAAGTAAGAGATTGATTTTACTTTTTCAAAACTATTTATCCCCTCTAGCCAGACCGACACGATCCCACAGAAACTGGGAGTCGCTTTCGCTTCTTCTTAAAAATGAGGGAGCTTCCTCCCACTATGAGAGGGAGCTCCCTTATTTAAGCCACATGACAATGGGAGCTCCCAAAGGAGTTCTCATTGTGGATGTTCTGAGAGTGCAAGTGCATTAAGATTATTGTATAATTAATATATGAGTGTTAGTTGAATGCTTATATTTTAGTGGGTTCGATTAAAATAAAGAATTTCGGTTGAAAATGATTGATAAATTTAGAGATTTCAGAATAATATGAAATAATATTTTATATATTTATTTGATTCTTTTAATTATATTTATATTCTTAAATATAATTTTCATATGCTAAATTTTGCTATAATATAATAATTGATTCGGGATCTTAATGTAGTGACAAATATTATTCGAAATCAACGATTATGCAGTAGTAATTAATCAATTAAGTTAATTATAAAAGGGAAAAATGAATATAAAATATATGATTTGATAATTTTAAAATTTACCTTTGATTTTGATTTTTTTTTTAACTACGAGGTTGGCCGGTTTTAATCCTTCCATTTATTTGAATGAATATATATATATAACTCAAAAAACTTAAACAAATTTGTCCAATGACCTCTATTTTCTGAAAACAAAGGGACCCACGCGTCGTTTTTGCAAACTGTGTAGTTTATCGAGAAAATTATTAAATTCTAAATATCGAAAGGGAAAAAAAAAACCCTCTCTTTTTTCTGATTCTCTTTTGGCCTTAAAGCTCTTAGATGTCTTAAAACTCTTTCAAGGACCTCTGCCTGCAACTTCACATCCCAGCCATGCATTAAAAAAGATTTAAGCAAACCACTTAATTAGATCAATAAAACATGACATAATTGAATAGATCATTTACAGTAAACGATAGCTAACCGTATCCAACAAAAGAATCAAAGAAGACAGTGAGTGACAGCACTAATTTAATTTTCACCTTGAATGAACTCATCTCCACATGGTCTATCCTCCATCATCCATCACTACTGGTCACTGGGTGATGCTACTTCTGCTAGCTGCTGTTGCTGTACCAGAGGTTTTTGACAAATTGCAGCAGCAGACTGAGGAAGGTGATGGCGTCTCTAAACACTCTTTTCTTGATCTGGCCACGCCTTTGAACCTTGTTGCTTCTGTTGATCATGTCTTTAATTTCTCTCTTGTAATGGCGTCTCTGCATAGATCGATTTTGGTTTGTGTTGTTTGGTTTTGCAGAAGGTTAATGGGCAATTTAAAAGTGGCAGTGATCTCCAAGAAGTAGGTAATAGCGCGTTTTTGGATATTACTTGGAAGCAATATTACGCGTTAAACATAGTATGGATTAGGGCCTTTTTTTATTTTTGGGGTATAATAGAATTTTCTTTTTATTAAATAGCTCATGGTTTATCACTATCACATCAACTTATTATATTTCTTCAATGTCAACTCGTATTATTTATTATTTGAATATGACATATAATATAAATATTTTCCTATACATATTACTTAAATGGTAAATTATACTAAAATCCCTTATATCAAATTTAACTATCTTCTTAATCTTTATATCAGAAAAAGTTTAGTCTCACTTTCTACATATAAATTTTTCTGTTAAGGTAAAAAAATTTAAAATGAGATACAATTATTTTAAATTTAACACGATTTAATTATAATTACCCAATCGATTTAGCCAAAGCCAATTGATTGGTATGAGTTTCGAATGGATTAGCCAAGGGACAAGTCATACTCAATTGAATAGAAAATATATTATATATTTTTTGGACATTTTTTATTATAAAAAATAATGAGGGATTCTGTTCCCCTACGATAAACGAAAAAAGAGTTGTGCTTAATATGATAATAAATATACTATATTTTAATTTAAATGTGTTGAATTTAAAAGGAATTATATTTTTTTTGGACCTTTTGTACCTTAAAAAATAGGATAATTAGGTAAATCAATATATATTAGGGAGTTAAAGTAAAGCAAAGTTTGTATACATAGAGGGGATAAATTTTTTTTATGCCGACGCTGAGAAAGAAAGTTGAGTTTATAAGTGTTAGAGTGTTAGGATAATTTACCTTCACTTAAATCTCATATGAATAATTTTGTTTTTATTTAGAGTTTGAGGTCTTCTCACATTTAATTTATTAAATTAATTTTTAGACAAAAATGAAATATATAAATTACCCATGAGTATGTAGTGTTAATTTTTTAAAAAAACACTTTCTTTAGCCTAAATACAAAACCCTAATTTTTTTCAAAAAAAAGAAATAACACTTGATATATATATATATAATCTCTCTACATATAAATTTTTCATTGCTTGAACTCCCTAATGCACTGTAATTTACCAATTTCCTTATTTTTTTAGGAAAAAAAGTCCAAAATAATATATAATTTATCTTAAATTTAGCACCATTTAACTAGAATCACCCGATCAATTCAGTTTAAGATAATCGATTGATATGAGCTCCAAATGGATTGGTTAGGGGTAAAAAAAGTTGTACTCAATTATATTGGATAGAAAATATACTCGATTATAATTAAATGGTGTTGAATTTAAGAAGAATTATACCTCCCTTTAAACTTTTTTTTACCTATAAAAGATAATAAGAGATTCTGCTCCCTCGCAACAAATAGAAAAAAAGTCATGCTTAATTTGATAGTGGATGAAAATCCTAATAGGTCGAGAATGCAAGGACTGGTGCAAGCCCGAGGAGTGTGAATAGCTAGTTGTAATCGTTTTGTCTCGATTTCATGCTTGTCATTTGAATGTGTCATATGCACAACACCAAGATTTACTTGATTTGTTGGCTCCCAAGGTGACTACTTCAAGGCCTAGCTCTAACTATTTATCACCACTAATCCTTCTCCTTGTTGGATATCTTCCAGAGGCGTGGAAGCCTCTTACAACTTATTATCACATAATACAACAATAAATAAGTATACAAATACAAATGAAAGTGAAAATGACTTTATACAATGAAAACTTTGCATTGCTTATTTCTTTGTCGCTTTGGATTATATCTTGATGGTAGAAAATGTAGTATCACTTCATCTTCTACCTCTCAAGAACTGGCTACCTCAAATGAACTTGAAATCCTCTATTATAGAGTTATTATGGGTTGCAATCCACCTAGCAATTAACTAATAGAAAGTAACAATCAACTACTATAGAAAATTCAACCATTTAAATTTACAAAATGACTCTTTCTGGCAATTTTGATTGCCATTAGTCGATTATTGAGACACGACAATCCACTGTTAGTTGCTAGTGGATCATGTTGTGGGATCATTGCAATCAATAGAGGGGGAGGGGGTGAATATCGATAAGGTAATTCTTTGAAAATATAGATTTAAACGCAGTGGAAAATACACAAATCAAATACGGCTAACGTGGTTTGTTTTACTTGGTTTGGAATTTATAACGGCTTCTATTCCAAGGCCCATGGTCCTTGACCATTTTCATTGGGCAATTCTATAGCTCAGAAAATGATGTACAAGTGTAGAAGTTTAAGTACAGAATCAAATAAAAAAACTTATAACGACAACACTTAAGAAGAAGAGCGAAGCTTTGTCGGAGTGGCATGTCATTGATCTTGAACGTTGTCGGTGCAGAAGGCTTGAGCATGGAAGCTTATCGTAGGGTGTTTGAATGCTTGAGTTGATATTTGAAGGCAAAGGGGTGAAGCCCCTTTTATAGCTACTTCTCGAGCTCCTGATAGCTATTGGGCGCCTACCACGTCACCCGAAATCGCTGCACCCTTATCTGCAGACTTGGCCAACACTTATCTCCATTCTTGGGCGCCTGGGACTACTGAGGCGCTTGTGAGCTCACGGGCGCCTAGGAGTTGACGTTGCACAGCCACTGGAAGAACCCCTTCTGGGGCGCTTGATACCATTCAGGAGCCTGGGTTCTCGGGCGCCTGAAACCTTTCAGGCGCTTGGGATTGCAGCAACCAACTTCTTTCAGCCTACAACCAGGGTTAATCCAAGAATACAATAATATAATAGATATGCATGAGTAACAGCCAGAGCTGTCTTGGTTCCGACTTTGGATTTCAAAATGAAATCCTAGGTCGAACCGNTTCTTCACTAAAAAGAGGGAGTCTGGTGGTACTGTATCCCTCTTGTTTGATTTAGTTCCCCGTACAATTTTCATTCTTGTTTGAGGACTATCCTCATGTTTCTGTACTAGTCCAGGAAATTAGCTCTGTTGAGCTTGTTCTTCTCAAGGACAGATCGTAGAGAGAGAGAGTATTTGACGTGCTAGATGACATGGTGATCTACAACAGTAAACATGCAGGAATAAGTATCATATCTAGATCAGTTAATTAGACCTTTAATTAAATGATACTCCCACTGAATCGTAGAGCTTTGGTAGGGGCTAGTGATGGATGTAGGCAAACCTAATTTGCCCACACTACTAGCTCCAAACCAAATAGCGACTATATTTATGTGGGACAAGATCCATATTATACCTCATCTTGAGTTAGCTTTGGCTAATCACCCAAGACATGGTATAATTAGGCAGACAATATTTTACCAATTACATCTTATGCAACTCTTGAAACAAAGGGTCAAGATCCACATTACTCATTATCTTGAGTTATCTTTGGCTAATCGCCCAAGACATAGTCTAATTGTCCTCTTACCCAATTTTCCCAACTTTTGGGACATGCCTCTAAATTTCTCAATCCAATTGAGGTGACTTAGTTAAGTCTCACCCAAAGTTCGATAGCGGGACATCACAATTGTCCTCTCGCACTCTACCATGATACAATGTGTTGCTTTGCTTTGGCAAACCCAACAACAAATGATCGAGGTAGTTTATGAGTACCAAACTTTGGTAGGCATATTGAGTTGACTTAATTAAGATAAACATCTAATCATGCATCACATATACACACATTGCATATATCAACATATAAGCAGTAAAACGTGACATGGTTATGGCCCGTATACTACGGTCTTCTCAAGCCAATGAGAAGATCGATGGTCAACCTAGGGATAACATCTTCTCCAAGTGCATCCTTCGGTCATCATGTGCGGTTGGTATCCTTCTTGTAACTTCATTCTTCATTGGACACTCCACTCCTCATTTTGTTTATTACAATTTAGGAAAACTTGAGTTACATTCGAGTCTAAATCTATTTTACAACTAGGAAAAATAGAGACAAGGCATGACACGCAGGTCGTATTATGAATTACATTACAACATACACACACACATATCCAATCTCATTGGGGTTAAGACCATAACCATGCACCATGTCATCAATTATACACAATAGATCAAGGACATTGATTTTATTATGAGTGCAAAAACAAAATCACCCATGAGTAGAAACTCATGGCGGTCCCGCTAGCCGGTTAGCGGGCAGGGTCAAGGGGCAGTGCCCTTGCAGGGCCCGAGGGCAGCGGCCCCGAAACAAAATTGATTTTGTTGGCTCCTCGAATGAGTCGCTGCCCTAGATTCATCAACATGAATCCGAGACCCTTATGGCTCCATTATGATCTTCGGACTCCCCTTTCCCGAGACAGTCTCGGGGTCGCCTCTCCCGGGATGACCCGAGCGTCTGTCTTCCCGAGGTGGCCTCGGGAGCCTTCGACTCAATATTACCTCAGGGGTCTATCTTCCTGAGAGGGAGCTCGGGAGCCTGACTTCTATATCATACAGTTATATGCAAGTCATAATAAATCTTGTCCTACTTCTATATCACATATAAAATGCATAGAACTTTGTATGATCTTTCGCAAGTGGCTCTGATACCACTGTTGGGATCTCCTGGTGACATAAACACAAAACACAGTGGAAACAAGATCCCTCAAGCGATCCATGTGAAAGAAAAACTCATACGAAGCTCATCTATCTAATAGATCTATCTACAGTGTATACCTTTGGAGCGTGCCCTTACGTTTATCCTGCTCGTCCAAGTGTCGTCGGATCTCTTGCACGTTCAAGCGTCCATGCCTCTATGCGTATCCACACAGACACGATCTCTCAAGCTTCGGGAAGAACTACCTTAGTTGTGCTAGTAACTTGAGGTAGTTCACAAGACCACCAATAACCCAACAAGGGTTTCGGCCAAGGGGGAGAAGAGGAAGAAGAGAGGAAGGGAAGAAGGGAAAACTCTCTTCATTCAAAATGACTAGACCCTCTTTTATACTCATCCCATGAATATGAAGTGTCATTTGTCTGTTTGGTTTCCCTTCATTAAAGCCAATAAAGAGCACATCTTTTCATGTGACTCTTCATCTTCTCTTCATTCAATGAAGAGAGACTTTTCTCTTTCCTTCATTAAACACTTTAATGAATTTCTCCCGCAATTCCGACCATGGCTTCTCGGGCTCCCGACCAGGTCTCCCGAGCAAGTCCCCGAGCTCTCGACCAAGTCTGCCGACCAAGTCCCCGAGCTCCCGACGAAGAATTCCGACCAAGTCGCCGAGCTCCCAACCAAGTCTACCGACCAAGTCCATGAGCTCCCGAGCAAGTCTGCCGAGCTAGTCTCTCAAGCTCCCGACTATGTCTGCCGACCAAGTCTGCCGACCTAGTCTCTCGAGCTCTCGACCCGAGCTCCCGAGCTCCCGAACTAGTCTCCCGAGCTCCCGAACTAGTCTCCCAAGTTCCCAACTCGAGCTCCTGAAGTATCATGTCTTTGTGTGTCACCCAATAGGTTCTTGTGACATTAGTAATGTGTCTAAACCACTTTAGACACATAAGCAATGAGCGGCATCTGACAATACATCATTTCTATCCAAGTAACAAGAAAGTCGAGATCCGACATAACCTCTGTGACTATGATAATGTATGACCTTGTCGTTCTATCCTTGATATCTAGATTGACCAATGAGGCATAGACCGTATAATCCTCTATCAATCTATGTGTTTCTTGATCCCCGAGTATGTCTCACTCAAACAAATGAGCTCAATATCTCATGTTGACTCATTTGAGCATGGTTATGCATTTTAGTAGTCCTACTCGATCAAGGGGCCCATAAATATCACTCCCGTCATATGGGAGGGATAGATCCCATCTACATCACTCACATCCCTCCGCATAATTCATTACATACCCAGTGATCACCTTTATAGTCCACCCTATTACGGGTGACATTTGACGATACCAAAGTACATAACTCCTTATGTAGGGAACCGTAGTGACTTCAGGTCTAAGGACTATTCATACTAATAGTCACATGAGAAAGTTTATGACACTTATATGACAATCTATGAAACCTTCTCATGGCGGGTCAGTTCAGTACACATTCTCTAATGTATACCCATGTGTCAATTTGATATCACATATCCATGACTTGTGAGCTCAAGTCATCAATTGACCTATATGCTAGTCTCCATGCATTAATATTGTCCTTGAATATTATTGCTTGATTAGGAATGATTTAATGTAGTGTTCTCTATATTATCTCACTATCGATTCAACCAATCGATATGATGTAGATAAGAACTTACTACCCAAGGACATTATTATACTTAGTTATTTGACACAAGAATAAAGTAAGTATAATAACCAAACATGCCTTTATTAATAATAGAGTATGATACAAAATGTCCCTAGTTAATCATCACATAATTGGCTCTAGGGCTCCCACTAATACCAACTCCTCCTCTTGGTCCCTACCTTAGTCCTATAAATACCCCATGAGATCATGAGACCAAGGCTTAATAATCCAACTCAAGGTTTTTTCTCTCCTCTCTTCCTTTCTCTCTCCTAGGTCACGACAAAGGAGAGGTGGTGACCACCTTCTCTTTTTCTTCTTCTTCCCTCAACCTCACCGTGAGCAGCCATCACTAGACAAAGGGAGGAGCTTCTTCTCCCTTTTGTGGTGTGCGTCGGCGAGGGAGGAAGTGCCAGCGGCCGGAAGGAGGCGGCATAAGGGCTTGCGGCGACGGCGGCGCAAGGCTGAGAAGAGAGAAGGTTTCAGCCGGTTTTGAGTTGGAAGGAGAGGTCTTTTACTCACCATCTTCTTCCTTATATTCTCCTCAGTAGCAGCCCTGTGGCCGACAGCCTTGGTGGACCTTGGAAGGATGGCGGCGCACGGTTTGGAGGAGAAGAAGCTCCGGCGGTGGAAACCCTAAAACTAGGGTTTCGGCTAGAGAAGGAAGAAGGGAGTTAAAGCCTTGGTAATCTTTGTAGCTCGTCGCTCATATGACATCCGGGAGGGGAGGGACCTAAGGTAGAAGGCTACGAGGTAAAGAGAGGTATATTTCTCTCTCGGCTCTATTTTCTTGTCTCGTTATTTTATGTGGTTGATTAATTATTATCGTGTTAATTATTTGATAATTAATTGTAATAATTAATCGTAATATGGACCCTGATAATAAACACAAAAATTGGCGATCCACTCGTCGTCTTTTTTGCGGTCGTTTGGTTAGGAGAATTACAAGGCTCGATCTTTGTGATTGGCCAATTTGTAATTCGTACCGAATGATACGATGACGAGATGGTTGTTGGGAGACGGGTCTCCATTCGGATTAAATTTTTAATCCGTAGACATGGAGAGGTCTCTTAAACACGACCAAATATTTTCTAGGGAAACCTGCCAAGTCATGCCCATCAATTGGTATCAGAGCTGAGGTTTTCGGTTTTGTGTGTTCAGGATTGGTTAATTTATGCACTTTTTCATATATTTTATTTTGCTGGATTATATGTGGATGTGCGTAGGCTAACTTTGTGTTACAAGTACTAGATTCTAACTTATCATGGACAAATAATTGATGTATGTGATGGTTGTGCTATTTTTGTAAATTAATTAAATCCTCGGGGTAGATGAGGCTAGGTAGTATTTAATTTTTGTAATTAAATACGATACATTTTTAGCTGTGCTTTTTGTTTACTTTCGATCTAGATTTCATGTACACTCCTTCGTGGAGTAAAGGATCGATAATGTAAATAATTAGCTAGTCATCTCGGCTCGGAGATCCCCTCAAGGTGGCTTGCGCATGGTGTAGGGAGGAGCGGACGAGGTGAAGATACAACTGGAGGCGCATTGGAGACCAAGGCCATGAAAGTTGTAAAATCTAGGATTTTCTTTTTCATTATGTTGGTTATGTGCTTGTCGTGTGTGTGTATGTTAAAAATTCCTCAAATTAAATAACTAAGTGGGAGAGGGACCCTAAGGGTCCCGTGGCCTCCATTACAATATGATAAGTGATGTGAACAAGTCTGTGTGTCAGCTCTGAGTGCCATCCTCCCCATCGGATGAGCTTGTTCTGTGGATCACTGGGTCGGAAAAGACTATAGAAAATTATTAAAGAGCGTGTGTACTTCCCCATCAGAAGGCACATAATCGGAAATAATTTTCTTAGTGTCGTGTAATGGTGAACACTTAGATGCGAATAATAGTATCCTCCCCATCGGAGTCACTACTATTATTTGCAGGGTCGAAGTGAACCAACTATTAATCTTATTTGACAAAAAGTTAGGTTGACAAGATAGTAAGATTAATGGGTAAAACCTCCTCTTACGAATGTAGAAATTCGTATACGTCCACACCATTGTGGCATGCGAATTTCTCGGTGTTTAGAGGTGTTGGTTAATTTCAAAAATTTATTATTTTGAGGAATCAATTTATTTTCGAATTCTAAAGTAGTGATTGTTGTAATTCTCAGGATTTTCAAAATGACCTTTAATCACATAACAACCATACTTAAGGAGAACAAACTTACTGGACCCAATTACATTGACTGGAAAAGAAACCTAGACATTGTCCTTACTGCTGAAGAGTACAAATATGTGCTCTTTGAGGACTGCACTGAAATGCCTAGCGAGAACTCTAGTGAAGAGCAAAGGAGCGTTATAAGAAGTGGATCATGGCAGATGAGATGGCGCGGTGTTACATTCTGGCATCTATGCCGAATGTATTACAACATCAGCATCAGGTCATGCCCACTGCTTGTGACATGATACTGATCCTTAAGGATCTCTTCGGGCTCCAGGGTCGGACCGCTAGGTAGGTTGCGATGAAGAACCTGATGACGACTACTATGGTCGAAGGGACATCCGTGAGGGATCATGCCTTGAAAATGATGGCCCACCTCAATGAGATTGAGGTTCTTAGAGGACAAATCGACGAGGAATCCCAGGTCGATATATACTCCAATCTTTGCCTAGGATTTTTGAGGAGTTCCAGCACAACTATAACATGAACAAGCATGAGTATACATTGGGGGAACTCCTGGGAGAACATCAAGTGGCAGAGGGTTTGTTTCGTCAGAGTTTGTAGGCCTTAGTGACTCAGAGGGTTTCTACTTCTGTTCCAAAAGGCAAGAAGAAGAAGAAACAAGCTGGGTTCAAGAAGGCAGCAACATCGCAGGGTACTCGGACTGGCATAAAGAAGCCGAAAGGCAATTGCTTCACGTGTAAGCAAACTGGACACTGGAAGGCGAACTGTCCCCGTCGTCAAGACCAAGGTATTTCTTCGTGCATAGTCGTTGAAACAAGTTTAGCGGTGCTATCTACCAGTACCTAGTGCGTAGATACGGGAGCCACTGATCATGTCTGCAATACTCTGTAGGGGTTTCAGGAAACCCGACAGCTAGCTGATGGGGAAATCATCGTCTACATGGGCAATGCTACGGAGGTGGCAGTAGTTGCAGTGGGAGACTTTTATTTATCTTTTGAGAGAAATAAAGTGTTGGTTTTGAGAGATTGCTTATATGTACCTTCTTTTAGAAAGAATTTAATTTCGATTTCTAAATTAATAAAGGACGGATATTCTATTGCTTTTAATAATAGAGTTGTTATAAAGAGAAATAGAGAGATTATCTATTCGGGTACTATGGTTGGCAATCTGTATACTTTAGAACCAAAAACTCCCACGATGCAAATAGAGGCCAATAACTCATCATCTAACCTTAATAAGAGAAAGGAACCCTCTAAAATGAACCAGACATATCTTTGGCATCTTAGGCTTGGTCATATTAACCTTAGTAGGATTCCGAGGTTGATAGCCGATGGGCCCTTGGGTTCATTGGTGGTGGAAGACTTCCCGATCTGTGAATCTTGCTTGGAAGGTAAGATGACCAAGAGGCCTTTCAAGGCTAAGGGGTACAGGGCCAAAGATATGTTAGAACTAGTTCATTCTGATTTGTGTGGTCCTATGTTCATTCAGGCTAGAGGTGGCTTCGAATACTTCGTCACTTTTATTGATGATTATTCAAGGTATGGATACATTTACCTGATGCGCCGCAAGTCTGAGTGCTTTGATAAATTCAAAGAATTCAAGGCTGATGTGGAGAAAAATCGAGGTAAAAGTATCAAGACACTGCAATCAGATCATGGTGGCGAATACCTCTTGGGTGAGTTTAGGACCTACTTATCAGAAGCTGGGATTCAATCCCAGTTGACTGCACCCGGTACACCCCAATAGAATAGTGTAGCAGAATGAAGGAATAAGACTCTTATGAAGATGGTTAGGTCAATGATGAGCTACTTCGAGTTGCCAGATTCGTTCTGGGGATATGCTCTGGAAACGACAGCGTACATACTGAACTTGTTTCTGTCTAAGTCAGTCCCTTCTACTCCCACAGAACTGTGGACTGGGCGAAAGCCTAGTCCAGGACATGTTTAGATTTGGGGTAGTCCAGCACATGTGTTGAAGGGAAATACTGATAAGTTGGAATCTCCTACCGAAGTACGTCTGTTCGTAGGCTATCCTAGAGGGACGAAACGTGGTCTATTCTATAGTCCTATGAATTAGAAGGTAATCATTAGCATGAATGCCAGATTCTTGGAAGAAGACTATGTGATAAACCACAAGCCCATGAGTAGACTAGTTCTTGAAAAATTGAGAGGGGACGTTCTGACCTTAGTACCAAATGTACAAGAGGATACACCACAAGTCACTGCACGACGTGTCACATGAGATACACAGGTGGTACCTCGTCGCAGTGGGAGGGTTGTTAGACAACCCGAGAGGTTCATATTTTTGGGAGAGTCTTCGGACTTGGTCCCTTGTGCACATGAACTGGATCGCTGGACCTATGAGGAGGCCCTCCAAGATAAGGATGCGGATTCTTGGCAAAGGGCAATGAACTCTGAGATAGAATTTATGGATTCTAATCACGTACGGGAGCTAGTAGAACCACCCAATGGTATAAAAGCGATTGGATGCAAGTGGATCTACAAGAGAAAGAGAGGATCAGACAAGAAGGTTGAGACCTTGAAAGCTAGGCTTGTTGCGAAAGGGTATACTCAGAAAGAGGGTATCGATTATGAGTAGACCTTTTCGCTAGTAGCCATGCTTATGTCTATCCAATTTCTCTTATCTATTGCTGCTCATATGGACTATGAGGTATAGCAGATGGACTTCAAGATAACTTTCCTTAACGAAAGTCTTGAGGAGACCGTCTACATGAAGCAACCAGAAGAGTTCATTGCAAAGGGCAAAGAGTATCTAGTGTGCAAGCTTAATCGATCCATTTATGGATTAATGCAAGCTTCGCGATTTTAGAACATCCGCTTTGATGAAATAATCCAGTGATATGGATTTATTCAAAGCCCGGATGAGTCATGTGTATATAAGAGGTGTGACGGAAACATAGTGGTGTATCTTGTACACTACGTAGATGACATATTGTTAATTGGCAACAATGTCAAAGTGTTGTTAGACGTAAGGGATTGGTTCTCCAAACAGTTTGATATAAAGGACTTGGGAGAAGCGGGACACATCCTTGGGATCAAGGTCATAAGGGATCGCCAGAAAAGGATGTTGTGCTTGTCCCAAGCTTCATACATTAACACTGTCCTGGCTTATTTTAGCATAGAAAACTCCAAGAAGGATTTTCTACCTTTCAGGCATGGAGTTCCTCTATCCAAGGAGATGTGTCCGAAAACATCAAAGGAGATAGAGAAAATAAAGTCAGTTCCTTATGCGTCGGCTGTAGGAAGCCTTATGTATGCTATGTTGTGCACGAGGCCAGATATCTGCTTTACCGTGGGCATGGTCAGCAGATATCAGAGTAACCCTAGATAGGAACATTGGACTGCGGTAAAACATATATTTCAACTGAGACGGACTAGGGATTATATGCTGGTTTACCGGGCAGATCAATTAGTCCCTGTGGGTTATACGGATTCGGATTTCTAGTCAGATAGGGATAAGAGTAAGTCTACCTCGGGGTTTGTGTTTACTTTAGGATGTGGAGCCATTGTTTGGACGAGTGTCGAGCAGAAATACATGGCAGACTCCACCATGGAAGCTGAGTATGTGGCGGCCTCAGAGGCAGCCAAGGAAGCTGTATGGCTCAAGAACTTCATCATGGGCTTGGATGTGATTTCTGGTTTGCCCAGATCTATCACAATCTTTTGTGATAACAGTGGTGCAGTTGCAAACTCGAAGGAACTATGAGCCCATAAGGCAAGTAAACACATATAGAGCAAGTACCACCTGATACGAGAAATTGTAAAGCGAGGAGAAGTAGCTGTCACCAAGATTGCATCGGAGGACAACCTGGCGGATCCTTTCACTAAGGCCATTATGGCAAGAGCTTTTGACCGGCATGTGGAGGATATGAGAGTCAGATGTATGGCAGTGAGAGAACAACAGAGTCTTTGAGTATAAGTGGGAGATTGTTAGATGTGTATACTAAAAGACTTGTTCTATTTTATATAAGATCATTTATATTTTGAAAAGAGAATCACAACAACACTAGATGCGTGTTTACATTAGTATATGTATAAAAGTCCAATACTGTGCACTGTAGATAACATGGTGTGTTGTGACACACGGAAGATCATGTTATCAGTCCCTTGCATAGTATAAGTAAGAGGCTCACAACCGAGATGGATTTAGACAAACCATCGGGATGGTTGTAGTGTAATTAGGTGTGCTTTATCTTGACCATAGAATTACACTAGTGTGCTTTGTGTGCATTGAGCAGGACCAAAACTAGAGATCATCCAATTTGTACTTACTTAATAATTGGATTGGATTTCAGATTTATTATGGAGTACAATCTCTAAATCCCGATATAATAACAGGCATATATAGTTAATTATTATTTTTTTGATTTACCAATTGGCGATATTTATTTTGTTAAATCAATAGGCCCGGTAAGTTGGGAAATATTATTAATTATATGGTGTGTAGTTGATTATTGATGGAATCCGTGTCCTGGCGAGTAGGGATGATGATGCCCCCATGATGAGCTCATAAGGATCCTCATGTTGAACCCTACAGGTGGATTTGATCCAACATGATGATAAGGTTAAGTGGTATTAGTCAAGGAGCCAGAAGTCGATTAATTAAAATTGTCAGTAATTTAAATTAATCGACAAGTATTCGATATCTTAAACATGGTGGAATGGATGACTCATAATAGGTGGAGCCCATATGAAAATATGGGTGTTGGTGAGGAAGTTCGATGGAGATCCTTTAGTAGAATGAATCTTCATTAATGGATCGGTTTTAGATCCATTAGTGGGCCAAGACCCAACTCCTCCACTTGGTCCCTACCTTAGCCCTATAAATATCCTATGGGATTATGAGACCAAGGCTTAATCATCCAACTCAAGGTTTTTTCTCTCCTCTCTTCCCTTTCTCTCTCCTAGGTCATAGCAAAGGAGAGGTGGTGACCACCTTCTCTTTTTTTTTTCTTCCATCAACCTCACCGTGAGCAGCCATCACTACACAAAGGGAGGAGCTTCTTCTCCCTTTTGAGGTGTGCGTTGGAGAGGGAGGAAGTGCCGGCGGCCGAAAGGAGGCGGTGCAAGGGCTTGCGGCGGCGGCGGTGCAAGGCTAAGAAGAGAGAAGGTTTCGACCGGTTTTAAGTTGAAAGGAGAGGTCCTTTACTCTCCATCTTCTTCCTTATATTCTCCTTAGTAGCAGCCCGGTGGCCGGTAACCTTGGTGGACCTTGGAGGGCCGGCGGCACACGGTTTGGAGGAGAAGAAGCTCCGACGGTGGAAACCCTACAACTAGGGTTTTGGCTAGTGAAGGAAGAAGGGAGTTAAAGCCTTGGTGATCTCGGTTCACGGGGGCTCGTCGCCCACACGACGTCCGGGAGGGAAGGGACATAAGGTAGAAGGCTACGAGGTATAGAGAGGTATATTTCTCACTCGGCTCTATTTTCTTTTCTCGTCATTTTATGTGGTTGATTATTTATTATCATGATAATTATTTGATAATTAATTGTAATAATTAATCGTATTATGTGTTAGGACCGGGTGCATGTTGACATGGATGCGGGTTCATAATTTTAAAATTAATTACGTGCAGCGGAAGGTTTAGCATAAATAATTTCTCAAATTATTTAACCACACATCTAACCATGCAATTTTATCTTGTGTAGACATGATCATATATTTAAAATTTTACAGAAACGTAAATTAATTATGTATTACCTCGCGTAACTCGAAGGAAGGGACGAGATCCAACCGTAAGCGTCCCTTGGAAGCTCCGCCTCTATTCGCGTCCACGTCGAGTATCTTCGGGATGACATCGCAAAGCCACGAGTTTCGTGTTCTCGAGAACTACTAGATTAACCGAGAATGCGACAAGAAAAACAAGAGAGAAGTCAGAAGACTAACCACAAAAGGATGGCCGGAATCAAAATTCCGACGAAGCAAAAGAAGAGGCTTGCGGCAAAAAGATCCTTGCGGCAAACTCCAATTCCGGCAGCACCTTCTTCCGGCCAAGAGATGGCCGGAGCTTCCTTCTTCGGCAGCAAGTGGTGGTCGACAGGGAAAGGGCAGGGGCGGTCGGCTGGTGCTCCTTCTTGGGGCTGGTTGGCGCACGGCAAGAAGGGGAGAAGAGAAGGAGAGACAGAGAGGGAGAGAGCCTATGCCTTCATCTCTTCGATTATTTTTCAAGCCTTGCCTTGGGTCCTTTATATAGTAGCCTCTCAACCATCAAGCCTCTCAAATATGGAATAATTTATTCCATCATGCCAAGTTTGATTTTATATCATGGTTAAAATCATATTTTAATTCATGATAAAATCAATCAAGTTTCTTCTCTCCTATGGAATAAATTTCCTTATCATGGTAAATCAATCCATGATTGATTTTATAAAATAAACCAATCCATGGTTCATTTTAATTTCCATGAAGAAATAAACCAAACCTTGGTTTATTATAAAACAAACCACACTTGGTTTATTTTATAAATTGATCGAAAGACTTGGTTCTCTCCCGTTGTTGTGGCCGGCCAAGCAAAGAGGATGGAGGCCCTCTTTGGCCGGCCCATCCAAGCCACGCCCCAATGAATTAAACTTATTTAATTCATCTATTAGGTCTTCAAAAGACTTAGCCATTTTACACTTCCGATGCATCTCTGAAAAATTCAGATTCGACTTATCGTTTGGCTCAACCAAACATAATCTCTCTTGATTGGAAAATCCAATTTTCAACTCATTTTAAACCCCTCGGATTACTCATAGTGCGTGTGACTAAATAGGCTTTTGATTTATGTTGGCCGTCTATAATTAATCAATTATAAAACAATCATGAGTGGCACCTAGTAGTACATCATGATCCCCAATTAATCGAAAGATCAACGGTTAACCTCAGAAACAATTCTGAAACCCTTCAGCAGCTATAATGAATCGTGCCCCATTCCCTTCACCATCTTTTACCCATTTGGTTCAGGACATGGTCTATGTGTGTCAGTCCCCACTAGGCTGACTACGTCACACCTAGCCCAAGTAACATTTTCTTGTCCTACGGATTCTAATTACACTCATGTATTTAAGAGATTCATACTCTGAACATGTCATGCTCTAGCCAGAGGCTTCGAGTAACAATCCATCGATAGGCCTCGGGTATACATCTCCTCGCAAGGAGTGGTGAATCCTTTGTAGGCTGTTCAAACATCTTCTGGCACTTCGGCTTATCCAATCATCCTGGGTCCACACCTCCTTGGAGATGCTTGCTTAAGATGTCCAAGTATAAGTCTCCATGACCAAGATGACTTGAACACCACAAGTCAAAGGAACATCGCACTTAAGTTGCAGTAAGAACTTCACTGACATATCTATATATAGACTACCATATGAAGTTTTACAGCCAGTCACTCCAATGAACTAGTTCCCTTAACTAGCATTCATGTTTATCTCCGGACATCTCAATGTCACCAGCCAGTGAGAATCAGCTGATTAGAGAATAATCCATGCTAGTCTCAACAGAATTGATAGTGTCCGTATTTATCAATTAATCGACTAGGGACAATTTCAATACTTCACAATTGCACATGTAGAGATAATCACTAGTTGTGAATTCATCACAAATTCTCTCATGCTGTGAATTGAATTGCGGATATTCAGTAAATGAGTTTAAGATCTCAATCAAATACATAAACATGTATACTCAAATAGTGAATATTCATTTATTAAAATAAATGATTACAATCATAAGGCGATTGCCTTAGGACACTTTTCTCATATCACTAATATTATGGACCCCGATAATAAACACAAAAATCGATGATTCACTCGTCATCTTTTACGCGGTCATTTGGTTAGGAGAATTACAAGGCTCGATCTTTGTGATTGGCCAAGTTGTAATTCGTACTGAACGATACGATGACGAGATGGTCATTGGGAGATGGGTCTCCATTCAGATTAATTTTTTAATTCGTAGATATGGAGAGGTCTCTCAAGCACGACCAAGTATTCGCTAGGGAAACCCGCCAAGCCATACCCATCACCCAGGCCCAGTGGAGGCATACTAATCGAAGCGACGCATTAGGGTTGGCGTTCATTACTGCTCCTGCACTGTGCCTGCATTAAATGCGGCTGGATAGTCCCCTATATAAAGGTGGGCAGCCAACGCGTTTCATTTCCCTCCATCTCTTCTTACCCTTCTCATCGACCCTAAAGGAAAAAGAGGTCGTAATCTTGAAGGGAACCTGCCCAGGGAGAAAGTTCGCCGCCCCACGGGGTGCGATGTCCCGTCGGTTTGGGCTGAGTCAGGCACTCCCGAAGTCCCCTATGAAACGTATCCCCTTCCAGCGCGCCCTCCCTCATCCCCCCTTATACCAGGGGTTTTTGGCATCACCGGGGAGCATAACAGAGATGATGTTGCTTTTTTCCGGGAGAGCACGGCAGGGATGGACCCATATGTTCCACACTGTCATCTAGAAAAGACCTTACATGCCTCACCGGGGAGCATGGCAGAGATGACCTCTTTTGGTTCGTCCAAGAGCATCTCTTGGTGGTTCATCTCCTACACCACCTCGGTTGCTCTCCTCCGGGAGAGCACAACAGAGATGGACCCACATGTTCCTTGAGTTTTGGGCATCAACCACCAGTCGGGCCTGGAGTAGTTTGTCGTCCGGGGAGGAGTTGCAGCCATTATTCCCCCTCCTCTTCCCTTTGTATTTTGCAATTCTTCATTATCCTTAGATGGGAGTTAACTGTAAGTGACAATCAGGATCTTTGCATGGAATTGTTTCGCCCATGTGTGCCCCGAGTTGCTCTCGTTTCTCTTTCATTTATAAATGGTCATGATAAGGGAGAATCCAGAAGTCCCAGCCGCAAACGACAATTCAAGGACCCTGATCATTACGAAGATGGCTCGTCGCTTGCCTGCACCTAGGAGAAGGCACCTGGCTAAGCGACCATGCTGGGGATGATGAAGCGATAGCGGAGGGTCCAAGCAGAGAAGTGATATCCTCTAATGGCCTTTCTAATTGCATCCCATATTCACTATGTTATCATTGTCAATGTATTTTACATAGAAATGAAGGAAACACCTGTTGTTTATGATGTGTAAGCTCTTTGAGCAATAATGCAAGGTCCTGTTAGTTTTCCTTCGTTTGAAGATGCTTGTTTCATGTCTGGTAGGTTGTGTGTGAACCTTACTTCTGCAGCGCCTAGGTATCTCGGGCATCCGCATCACCGTGAGGTATTAGGGTTTTGACTCTTGGTTAGGAGTCCGTAGCACCCAGACCAAGCCTAAGGATCACTGGCATCTGCAGCACTGCGAGGTATTAGGGTTTTGATTCTTGGTTGGGAGTTCGTAGCAGCTAGACCAAGCCTAAGTACCCCGGGCATCCGCAACACTGCGAGGTATTAGGGTTTTGATTCTTGGTTGGGAGTCCGTAGCACCCAGACCAAGCCTAAGTACCCCGAGCATCCGCAACACCGTGAGGTATTAGGGTTTTGTTTCTTGGTTGGGAGTCCGTAGCACCCAGACCAAGCCTAAGTACCCTAGGCATCCATAGCATCGCGAGGTATTAGGGTTTTGACTCTTGGTTGGGAGTCCGTAGCACCAAGACCACGCCTAAGTACCCTGGGCATCCGCAGCACCGCGAGGTATTAGGGTTTTGATTCTTTGTTGGGAATCCATAGCACCCAGACCAAGCCTAATTATCCCAGGCATCCGCAGCATTGCGTGGTATTAGGATTTTGATTCTTGGTTGGGAGTTCGTAGCACCCAGACCAAGTCTAAGTACCCCAGGCATCGCAGTACCGTGAGGTATTAGTGTTTTGATTCTTGGTTGGGAGTCCGTAGGACCCTGACCAAGCCTAAGTACCCCGGGCATCTACAACACCACGAGGTATTAGGGTTTTGATTCTTGGTTGGGAGTCCGTAGCACCTAAACCAAGCCTAAGTACCCCGGGCATCCGCAGCACCGCGAGGTATTAGGGTTTTGATTGACGTACTGGTACTTGCGCGAGGGCATGTTTCTTTATTTCATGAATTCACTGCAAGGCAACAAGAACATATAGACAAGTACACCGTATGCGACACACATCTTACCGGGGATAACCAGGCTGGAGATAGCTGGCCTGCCCTAGCTTTGCGAGCCTTCCGTTCCTGTCCTTCTGTTCATGTCCGCCTACTCTGGTTTGTCGTTTTGCGCCCTCGGGTTCTTCCGGGACTCCACCCTGACTTCCCCACTGTAGCATCGCTGAGACATCAGCTGGTCCCCTTTGACTTCATCCACTCAGTCGCCAATCAGGAACTTTATCTTCTGGTGGTAGACGGAGACCACTGATGGGAATAAACCCTTGCATGGTTTGAGGATTTCCTGAGCAACCACGGGGTCGAACATGAGAGACCTTTCTGTGTCTAGGGATTAAAAATTTAATGCGAATAGAGACCCATCTCCCAAATGACCATCTCGTCGTCGTGTCGATTGACTCAAGTCACAACTTAGCCAAAACCAAAGTTAAGGCCTTGTAACTTTCTGAATCAAAAGACCGCGAAAAAGACGATGAATGGATTGTCGGTCTTTGTGTTTATTATCGGGGTCCATGACATAAATTAATTATCATATTAATTAACAAATAATTAATCTATGATAATTAATTAACAACATACAATGACAAACATAATCAAAGCAAGAAATAACAAAAATAGTGACGGAGCTAGGGAGAGGTATAACTCACCTTTTACCACATAGTCTTCTATCTTATGACTCTCCCCTCTTGGACGCCGTGTGAGCGATGAGCTACCAAGAAGTGGAGTCACCGAAGGCCTTGAATTAACCACCTTTCTGTTGAGGCAATCGACTCTTAAATGATTGAAAGATCATGGTTTTGATGTGTGTGTGGGTAAATATGTTTAAAGTTAGAGTGTTATGTTGTATTTGACGTGTGTAATTGAGTTTGCAGGACTTGGAGAATCACACATGGTGAATGTATCCGAGGGACGAGAGCCGAGAGAGGAGGACTCCGAGGGTAAGCCGGGAAGTGGACTTCAAAGGCACACGTGAAGGGTGGCATGGAGGCAAGCTAAGGGAAGGCTTGTGTGTGCATCCGAGGGACGAGAGCCAGAGGAAGATGACTTCAAGGGGCGAACCAAGGGAGTGAACCTGAAGGCATACGTGAAGGAGAACATGAAGACTGGCTGTAAGTGAGTGGGCAGTCGACTTGCCTTGTGGAAGTCGACTATGAAAACTCACAGAATGTTTGCAGTCTCTGGGCAGTCGACTTCCCCCTTGGCAGTCGACTGGTATACCCCGAAACTAGCCGTTGGCTAGCAATTAATGCTAGGCCAGTCGACTGCCTCAGGGGCAGTCGACTGGTGCGGGGCTAGACAGACTGCAAGTCTGTCCTGTTCACCTATAAAAGGAGCACCTTTTTGCACGTGAGCGGTACGGTTTCGTACAGTGTCGAAGTGCTGCTCGTCTAAAGAGTGTTCCATACTTCCTCTCGCATATTTCTTCATTCTGTAATGTGGAAGATCGTCTGTAAAGGTTTCTCCACCTGAAGGAGAGTTTTCCATAGTGAAAGTGGTGCTCACGGCGTGGATCCTTGGACTAGTCACCCATCTGGGTGGATACCAAGTAAACGATTATTGTTAGCATTGTATTTCTCCTTTGCATATTATTTTCCGCTGCACTAACAATTTGTAGAGAAACGAAAAAGTGGTATTCACCCCCCTCTAGCACGCCTAGACGATCCTTCAGTTGGTATCAGAGCCGGTGTGTTTTGGAAGAACTAACCGTCAACCGGAGCAAATTTAATTGCGTTTCAAGAGGGATACTCCACCGCACGACCACCCTTCTTCGACGGGAACGACTTCGCTTACTGAAAAGGTAGGATGCAATACTACATCATGAACGATATTGAAAACTGGATTAGTGTTGCAGATAGCTTCGAGACACCCGTCGATGAAAGAGGAGAACCCACACCGATGAGATCCTGGTCGAAGGAGTTGATGAAGAGGGCGCACTCCAATGCCAAGGCCACCACCACACTGTAGTGCGGGCTCTCGAAGGAGCAACTGAACAAGGTGGGGTCGTTCAAGAGCGCCAAGGAACTGTGGGACAAGTTGGTTGAGTTGAACGAGGGGTCAAACGAGTCTAGAAGAGCGAAGAAGGACTTGCTAGTGGCCCAATTACAATCTCTATCCATGAAGAGCAACGAGACCGTCAGCCAGCTACATGGAAGGGTAAAGGAAGTGATCAATGAGCTCCATGTGATTGGAGAGAAGATCGAGAACCAGGACATCGTCAGGTATGTTCTATAAGCCTTCCCGAGAACCACCTTGTGG
Organism: Boesenbergia rotunda; assembly: GCA_024364735.1. Taxonomy (NCBI): domain Eukaryota; kingdom Viridiplantae; phylum Streptophyta; class Magnoliopsida; order Zingiberales; family Zingiberaceae; genus Boesenbergia; species Boesenbergia rotunda. The sequence goes on along the minus strand of JAGFNQ010007858.1, from coordinate 72,322 downwards.
GCATCCATGGTTGATGCTTACAAGGTATCAAGGGATTTGTCAATTGATAAATTAGACGACCTTTTCTTTGAATTTGAGTTACATGAGCAAGCTAATGTCTCAGCCAAAGAGAAAGGTATTGCCTTTGTTGCCGAAAAGAAGAAGAGGAAGGAGAAGAAGAAGGTGGTTTACTCATCCTCGTCAGATTCAGAGGAATCCAGCGCCTCCTTGGATAGCGATCATGTGGCGTTCATGGTAAGAAAATTCCGTAGAGCTTTTAAAAGTTTGTCTAACAAGTCCTATACTAGGAAAGGGTCCAAAGGAAAGGGTAAGACCAAGAATATTATATGCTACAACTGCCACCAAGAGAGACACATGAAGAACGAGTGCCCCCAATTGAAGAAAAGGGATGACAAGAAGGAGGAGAAGAAGAAGAGTGACAAGAAGAAGTCAAAGGGAAAGGAGAAGGGTGCCACCAACCTTAAGGCAACTTGGGATGATCCATCATCCTCAGTGGAAGAAGAAGAGCATGTCTCCCACTTCGCTCTTGTGACACAAGATCACTCAGACTCATCAGATGATGAACGAAGCTCAAGTAGTGAAGATGAGAGCTCCTCCACGTCATCATCAGAGTCAGAAACTTCGGTAAGTGAGGTATACCACTTACCCTCATCTACTTTAGTAAAGATTATTTCTAGCACTAACATGGGCTTAGCTAAGGCTAGAAGTAAAATTAAGGAGCTAAAAGAAGAAATTATCATGCTTAGAGTATAATCTACTAAACTTAAAGAATTGCATGCTAGTTCTACCTCTTCACATGCTTCACATCTTGAAACTGAAAATAGGAAATTAAGGAAAAAGGTAGATGACCTCACAAAGGCCCTTAGGAAATTCTAAGCAGGATCTAGTAACCTAGACATGATAATCAACAGTCAAAGGACCGTTTATAACAAGGCCGACTTAGGATATAGGCCTAAGACAAAAGAGGTAGCCTTTGTCTCACTTACCGGTAGGATTGGTACATCTAGAAGACTAGGGGCTAAGGGAACCACAAAGAAGGCATGGGTACCTAAGAGATTTCTAAATGATGCTTATGGATCAAAGATATGGGTACCAAAAGAGTATGTTTTCCATATTGTTTAGGTAAAGGTGAAGGAGGCCTCAACTATATGGATAGTAGATAGTGGATGCTCAAGACACATGACCGGGGATGTGAGCAAGTTCACCACTATTAGCTACTTAAGAGAAGGGACGGACTCCTTTGGGAATAGTGGAAAATTGAAAATCATTGGTAGGGGCACAATTGAGGTATCTTCCACCATTTCTATACATAAGGTACTTCTAATCAAAGATATGAAGTTCAATTTACTATGTGTGAGTCAATTATGTGATGCCGATTTTAGAGTTGAATTTCATGCTAGGAAATGTATCATAAAGCATAATGAATCAAATAATGTCATATTAGAAGGGTTTAGAGAGGCAAATTTATATTACCTTAATCTTACCTATGCTACTAACAATGTTGCTAAGTGTTTCATGTCCAAAGAAGAAGAAGGATGGTTGTGGCACCGGAGACATGGACATGTCAACATAAGAAGCATTGCAAGAGTGGCCAAGGAATAGTTGGTGAAGGGGCTACCAATGATCAAGTATGAGAAGACCAAATTGTGTGATGCATGCCAAGAGGGTAAGTAATCAAAATCATCACACAAAGGTAAAACCATAACCACTACTTCTTTACCTTTAGAACTTTTGCACATAGATTTATTTGATTGCCATAGTACTCCCTCACTTGTAGGGAGTAAAAATTGCTTAGTCATAGTAGATGATTTTTCTAGGTTTACATGGGTTTATTTCTTGAAACATAAGGATGATACTCTAGATATCATTATAGGATTTACTAAGAGGGTAGAAAACGAAAAACATGCCAAAATAAACCGAATTAGGAGTGACCATGATGGGAAGTTTCAAAACGTAAGTTTCACACAATTTTGTATTGAAAATGGATACAAGCATGAATTTTCATGGCCAAGGACTCCTCAACAAAATGGGGTAGTTGAGAGAAGGAACCGAGCCCTACAAGAAGCTGCTAGGACTATGCTTAATGCATATTCTCTTCCTAGCTACGTTTGGGCCGAAGCGGTTAACACCGCTTGCTATATTCAAAACTGGGTGTTGGTACATAGGTACATAGGGAACACCTTTTTAGTTGTGGAATGGAAGGGTACCTCAAGTCCACTATTTTAGGGTCTTTGGATGTAAAGTCTACATCTTAAATACCAAAGATAACCTAAGGAAGTTTGAGTCAAAAGCCGATGAAGGAATTCTAGTAGGGTACTCATTGACTAGTAGGGGTTATAGAGTTTACAACAAGAGGACAAAAGTGATTGAGGAGTCCTCGAATGTTAAATTTGATGAAACAAGTAGTACGTACCTTAGAAAAGCCTCAATTGATAAGGATATAGAAGAGGTCTAACCCCTTGCCCAAAGAATCCAAGACCCACATTTGGAGGGCAATGATCAAGGGGGAGTAAGAAGTACTCTAGAGGATGAGGAAGAAGGAGTAAATGAACTCACAACCTCTAGGCCCTTGAGACATCACCATGATCACCCTATTAACCAAATAGTAGGTGATGTAGCTCAAGGAGTAAGGACTAGGTCCTATTTTAGGGATCAAACTACTCAAATAGCTCTAATCTCTCAATTAGAACCCAAGTCCATTGATGAAGCATTGGGAGATGTTGATTGGGTTGTACCATGCAAGAAGAGCTAAATCAATTTGAGAGGAGTGAAGTTTGGGTGTTAGTTCCTAGGCCCAATGATTGTACCATTGTAACCACAAGATGAGTCTTTAGGAATAAACTAGATGACCAAGGTAAAATCACTAGGAACAAGGCTCGATTGGTCGCTAGGGGATTTAACCATGTTGAGGGACTAGATTATGATGGGACTTATGCACCCGTTGCAAGGTTAGAATCAATTAGAATTCTACTAGCCTATGTCGCTCACATGGGTTTCACACTCCACCAAATGGATGTGAAGTCGGCATTCCTTAATAGGATCATGAAGGAAGAGGTCTATGTAGAACAACCCCCTGGGTTTGAGGACCCCAACTATCCAAGACACGTCTACAAATTAAGAAAAACCTTATATGGATTGAAACAAGCTCCCCGGGCTTGGTATGAAAGGCTTTCTTCATTTTTAGTGTCTAAGGGGTTTAGGAGAGGAACAATTGACCCTATATTATTCCTAAAATCTAAGGATAAAGACATATTTGTTGCCCAAGTCTATGTAGACGATATCATTTTTGGGTCAACAAATAATGACTTCTTATAAGAATTCATCAAGTGTATGGAAGATGAATTTGAGATGAGTCTTGTAGGAGAGTTAATCTTCTTTTTAGGACTTCAGGTTAAGCAAGCTAATGAAGGAACACATGTCTTTCAAACCAAATATGCTAAGGAGATGCTAAAGAAATTTGGTTTAGAAAATGCTAAGGTAGCATCTACACCCATAGGAACTAATGTGAAAATGGATAGTGACCTTGAAGGGAATATGGTAGACTCTAAACAATATAGGAGCATGATTGGTAGCCTCCTATACCTAATCGCTAGTAGACCCGATATACTTTTTGCGGTAGGTATGTGTGCAAGGTACCAATCTTGTTCCAAAGAGTCCCATTTAGTTGTAGTCAAGAGGATCTTAAGGTATGTAAAAGGTACCCTCAATGTCGGACTTTGGTATCCTAGAACCCCTAGTGTTGATCTAATTGGATACACCGACTCGGACTATGCGGGTTGTAAGATATATAGAAAGAGCACTAGTGGAGGGTGTCAATTTCTTGGGTCTTCCTTAGTTAGTTAGAGTAGTAGGAAACAACCATGCGTTGTCCTATCAATAACGGAGACGGAATATGTGGCAATGGGTGGGTGTGTTTCACAACTCCTTTGGATCATGCACACCTTAGAGGATTATGAGTTACATTACACCAAGGTCAAAGTCTTGTGTGATAATGTATGTACAATCAATTTGACCAAAAATCCGGTTCACCATTCTAGGACAAAACACATTGAAGTGAAACATCACTTCATTAGAGACCATGTGGCAAGGGGAGACATAGAATTACACTATGTTGAATCCAAGTCAAACCTAGCCGATATCTTTACCAAGCCTCTTCCCGAATCGGAGTTTACATCCTTAAGAAGATGCCTTGGAATGTGTTTTGTGGAAGTATAGGATGAACTTTGAGATATTGGAGGTGAAAAAGGGAGCTTGATCCATTAGGGTGATACATTTGGCTCACTTGTGCTTGTGGCACATTGTTGAACCATTAAAAGTATCAAAATATCAAAACTAGACCAACTATGGGGAAGGCAAGTGTTTAATCAATGGGCACTTTGCCCAAAGATCATAGTTGAATATTTTAAACATTTGAAAACCATTTTATGCTGTATACACTTTGCCATGCTTCTTAAAGCTACATCATTGCAAAATTAGATTGAGAACTTGATACAAAATATAGTGGTTTTCAAAGTTTTTGAATTTTTATCAAAAGTCATGCATGTTTGAAATTTTATATGGTCTAATATTTTTCTCTGATAGAGTATATCATTTCAAACATGTATGCAAAATTTTACAATTTTTGGAATTTTACTGAATTTTCTGGAAGTTTCTAAAATTCGGCAGAAAAGTTAAAATGTGTCACTAATAGCGTATCAGTCGACTGTCCCATAGGCAATCGACTGACACGGTTGATTTCAGCTGCTGTGAGAATTTTCAGAAATTTAACATTCTCTCATTTGATGCCATGGGTTTTGGTTGCTTGAGACAAACATTTTGATGGTGTCAAAGGGGGGGAATAGGTGGTTTAAGTTAGAATTTTGACTTGGAACGAATGGTTAAAGTTGTTCTTTCTCACTTAGACCTTGAATAATTAAAAATAGGGAGAAGACATTGGTTAAGGGGGAGGCTACCTCATAGGTTCTGATATGTCTTACATTTTTAATGTTGTTTAGTGTTAAGTGGAAACTTAACTTGGATCATGGATAGAATTGAAAACGGGGAAGACATGAATTAAAGGGGGAGGGTACCTCTTAGGGTTACTATGTCTTATGCTTTTTCATTTGCTATCTTTTGTTATTGCTATTGTGGTTGTTATTTATCTCTAACATAAACATATTGCTACACATCAAAAAGGGGGAGATTGTTGAGGCAATCAACCCTTAAATGATTGGAAGATCATGGTTTTGATGTGTGTGTGGGTAAATATGTTTAAAGTTAGAGTGTTATGATGTATTTGATGTGTGTAATTGAGTTTGCAGGACTTGGAGAATCACACATGGTGAATGTATCCGAGGGACGAGAGCCGAAGGAGGAGGGCCCCAAGGGCAAGCCGGGAAGTGGACTTCAAAGGCACACGTGAAGGGTGGCATGGAGGCAAGCCAAGGGAAGACTTGTGTGTGCATCCGAGGGACGAGAGCCAGAGGAAGATGACTTCAAGGGGCGAACCAAGGGAGTGAACCTGAAGGCATACGTGAAGGAGAACATGAAGACTGGCTGTAAGTGAGTGGGCAGTCGACTGGCCTTGTGGTAGTCGACTGCGAAAACACACAGAATGTTTGCAGTCTCTGGGCCTTGGCAGTCGACTGGTATACCCCGAAACTAGCCGTTGCTAGCAATTAATGCTAAGCCAGTCGACTGCGTCAGGGGCAGTCGACTGGTGCGAGGCTAGACAGATTTCGAGTCTGTCCTGTTCACCTATAAAAGGAGCACCTTTTTGCACGTGAGAAATACGGTTCCGTATAGTGTCGAAGTGCTACTCGTCTGAAGAGTGTTCCATACTTCCTCTCGCATATTCCTTCATTCTGTAATGAGGAAGATCGACTGTAAAGGTTTCTCCACCTGAAGGAGAGTTTTCCATAGTGAAAGTGGTGCTCGCGACATGGATCCTTGGACTAGTCACCCATCTGGGTGGATACCAAGTAAACGATTATTGTTAGCATTGTATTTCTCCTTTGCATATTATTTTCCGCTGCGCTAACAATTTGTAGAGAAACGAAAAAGTGCTATTCACCCCCCCCCCTCTAGCATGCCTAGACGATCCTTCACTTTCTTCAAGCTTCTTCCAAACACCAACACAAACCCTAGAAGGCTAGGGTTTGCTTGCGCCAGCCACCTTCCCACCTCTCCTTTTTGCGCCGCCGGCCACCTCAAGCTCCAAGGTCCTATCGGCCACAAGGCAGCACTGAGAGGCAGATAAGGAAGATGAAGAAGAGGAAGAAAAAGGGAGGACAAATCTCCTTTTCCTCCCTAACTCACTCGCAGCCACCCTTCTTCCTCCTTCCTCTTGCGCCGGCCACAAATAATGAAAGAACTCCTTCAAACTTATGTCGCCGGTGACCAAGCTCTTCCCTGACCTGCTGGACTTGCTTCCGGCCTCAGGGAGACTCCTACCATAGGAGAGGATGCAATGGAAGTGGAAGAAGATGATGAAAACCCAAGCTGTACTCCCCTTCTTTGTCTTCCTTGTTGCGGTGCTAAAAACTGCTGCCTCCCCTTTTCTCCATCGATTCCAGCCACCCCAAGGATTGCTCCGGCCAAAGAGGAGTAGAGAGGAAGAAGAAAACTCAGAGGAACCGCTGTCTCCCTTCTCCTTCTTCTCCTTATTGCCGCCGGACCCAATGAGGGTTGCCACAACCCTAGGAGAGAGAAGGGAGGGGTTTTCGTTTTTAGCTTTTGGAAGATTATTATGGATTAATTCCCTTGTATCATGACTCCTATGGGGTATTTATAGGGCTAAGGTAGGGACCATGAGGAGGAGTTGGTTCTTAGCCCGCTAATGGATCCAAACCCGATCCATTAATGGAGATCCATTCCACTAAAAGATCCCATTGAACTTCCTCACCAACCCACATATTTTCGTATGGGCTCCACCTATTATGAGTCATCCATCTCCCCGTGTTTGTAGCCCGTTCATCAGCTCCTGGATTCTTGCGTGGAGTTCTGTTGCCGATTCGCCTTCGTGCAATTTGATTGTGTAGAGTCAGTTGAGTAGCATATCTCTTTTGCTAATCCGCGTATCTGGCGTACCTTCGTGCAGTTCAATTAGTTTGTTCCAATGTTCCTTCGTGCTGCTGAAGGGTCCGACGCGGTTCAACTCTTCCTTCGTCAAGCCGCATTGTAGTGTCTGTGTGGCCTTTGCAACGGCTTCGATTTTCTTTTTGAGTGGTCTGTCCCACTCTGTGTAACCTTACACCTCACCTTGTGCGTTCTTGGGTATCTCCAGTCCGGACTGGATGTTAATCCACATGTCCACCTGAGTTTTCAGGTGGACCTCCATCCTACTCTTCCAATAGGAGAAATCTTCTCCTGAGAAGAGTGGTGGTCTGGCGGTACTGTAGCCTTCTTGCATGGCCATTGAATTTTATCTAAAAAAAATTACAAAAAGAAACTCTGTCCCAACACTAAGTCTTGGCTTAGTAGTGCGGTAGCAAAGAAATAATAATAAAGAAATTGAGTGGTGTTGCACCAACCTCGATAAATGAGAAAATTATGAATGAAAAAAATATTTTAAAATCGAAAAAAATTTGAAAAATTGCTCAATCGGTGGTTACACTAGATTTTAGCCACCCGCTCTGATACCACTTGTGGTATCGTTTAGAATCGAAAGAGGGGGAGATGAATATCGAAAAAATCTTTTCAGATTAAAAATAAGAGCAATTATGAAAATTCACAACAATGCTAACACGGTTTTCTTTTACTTGGTTCAGAGTCTGGATTGGCTCCTACTCCAAGGCCCACGGTCCTTGACCGTTTACATTGGTCAATCCTATATTTCGCAAAACAGTTATAAGTTTGAAGTTCGAATACAGAATTTAAGTACAGCAATTAATTAAAAAAAATACCGACGACCGGAGAAGATTCGATGATCAGAGCCGCGGGTCGTCATTGGCGCTTGAGACTTCAGCACAGAGCGTTTGGAGAAGAGCGCTCGAACTTTTTCGTTGGAAGCAATTGTGTCTGGAAGCAAGGGGGTGAACCCCTTTATATAAGGGCTTCTTGGGCGCCTGTGTTAAATGGGGCGCCTGACACGTGGCCCTTTTTGTGCAAATTCTCATCTGCAGACTTGGTCAGCGCTTATCCCTTCAACTAGGGCGCTTGAGTCGACTGGGGTGCCTGTATCAACACAGGCGCCTCCTTTGCTGACGTGGAGGCTTTGTATCAAGGCTGCTGGAAAACCCTCATCTGGGCCACCTGTATCAACACAGGCGCCTGAATGATCAGGCGCCTCTATTTAGGCGCCTGGAAGCAGAACACTTGAACCTTTGTTGCTGCAACCAGGGTTTGTTCCAAAACACAAACAATATATAATTTAAGTCCAGAAAATAGCCAGAGTTGTCTTGGTTCTGACTTTGGGCTTCCAAAATGGAACCCTACGTCGAACCGACGCCTAATGCTCTCTCCTATGGAGAACGCATGTAACACCCCAATTTTTCCCCATATATAATGCTATGAATTCATGAAACATTATTATGAAATGTCATGATGGGCTTGGCTTAATGGGCTTTGATGTGGATTAGTGCAAAATATGATAAAAAGAAAATGTAGGAAGGAGGAAGCAAGGATCGAACCTTGAACCTCCTAGTTGCACTAACCATGTCTTAACCAATGCACCAAGGATGTTTCATGTTGAGAGAATAAGGAACGTGCTAGTTAAAGCTAGGGAGGTGAAGAGACATGTCCCTTCATGAGAATAGTATAAATAAGAGAGGAAGAGGGGGAAAGAACTTTGATTCTTCTTCTTCCCCACTCTCCCCACCAAACCCTAGAGCCCTCTTCTCCATTTTCATTTTTTCGAAAATACACCCTAGGGTTTTAACCCTAAGGAATTGAAAGGAAGAAGACCCCATCCAAGGATCATGCCCTCTACTAGGGCTAAGAGTTCTAGAGAAATCTAACAAGGGGAACTCTCACCCCTCCTTCAACCAAGGGTACCGTAAGGATTAGAGAAGGTGAATTTCAAGCGAAAGGATGTAAGTATCCCCTCGCCTGTAGTGTAATTGTTGTTGTATGATTCCTTCTTCTCCTTGTTTTCGAAAAAGGGAGTTTTCCCCTTTGCAAGTTTCGGCCACCCCCAAGGGGGAGACCTTGGCTACTCCTTGATGCATGAGGAGACCCCTTGGGACTTAGGGTATATATATATATGTATTTTCCCTTCATGTTGTGATGACAAAAACTAGGGTGAACACCCTACAAGGTTTCGGCCAAGGCATGAAATTAGGGTTTAGGGTTGGATGATTATCCTATGATGTATCCATGCTTAGTAGTGTAGACAAGGTGTTTGTATAAATGTTTGTGTGATTGTTTGATTTCAAAAACCCTAATCCCCCTACCCTACACTTTCGGCCAACCCTAGAAGAATTATGGTTTAGGGTGCATGATTATCCTATGATGTATTCTATGCTTAATATGTTGCATGATATGTATGTGAGGTGTTTATGTAAATGTTTGTGTGAATGTTTGATTTCAAAAACCCTAATTCCCCCTACCCTACACCATTCGGCCTACATGAATAGGTTAGGGTTTGTGAAGGTTAAACTACCCTATGAGATATGCTTATGTTTAGTAAGATGATATGTATATGTATGTGATGTTTAAATGGAATGCTTGATTTGAAAACTTAACTTTCCCTAGCATGTAAATTTCGGCCATGCATGAAACATTAGGGTTGTGAAGGTTGATTACCCCATGATGTATGTTATGCTTAGTATGATACATGATGTATATGTATGTGATGCTTGTATGGGATGTTTGATGTCAAAAACCTAACCTACCCCTACCCTACACCATTCGGCCAACCCTAGTTTTAGGGTTAGGAAGCATTCAATTAACCCATGAAGCATGCTACCACTTCCTATGATATGAATATGATTTATGTGACCAATCTTGTCATATATAAAGTATGTTTAAGTGGTTGAATTATGATGTATGTATGAGCATGTCTTATAGCCCATAGGGCACCCTTATGAATTGCATGTGATGTGTATGATAAAATGCTTGAAAGGATACTTCACTAAGTATGGGATCAAGAGCACCCCTTATGTTGTGTGGTGTGTCCCTTGAGAGTGGATTTGGAGTACTCCTTAGCATATATGTAAAAGCATGATAAGTATTTTACTTTGAAAGTTGTGTACCCGACTCGGAAGGGGGTCGTTAAACAAATCCGGGGTACATGTTAACTGAAGGTCATGGCTCCGGTAGGACGGAAGGATCCTGCTCTAATGGGTTGGTGGCTCGCTATCTCAATTCATTAGGGAACGCGCTTGATGTGGTACACAACTGGGCCCCTATATGATGTTAAAGTATTTTCAAGTAATACCTTTATGGAATTGTTTTGAAAATATTTATTATATGTGAAGGGTATGCTTAAGATATTTTATAATGCTTGCTTAGAAACTTTGATGTTAGTATGCCATGATAAACTCATGCTTATGATTCATTATGTATACATGTTGTATTCTTCCGTATGGATTTTGCGAGTAGGACAGGATCCTTACTAAGCATTTATGCTTACTAGTTTATGTGTTGTCTTATGATGCAGATAAGGGTAAGGGACACTTAAACTAAAGGAAGAGGCAGGAGGGTTGAAGATGTGTGGGGTGGTGGCTCGGGAAAGAAAGATTCTTATATCTACTTTATTATGCTTATGTTAATGTTTTCTGGAATGTTAGTGATTACACTTGGATTACTCTTATACTGTAATGCTCGACCTTATATCTACCCTTAAGGCGGGGTTACGGGTCCATACATTCATATCATTTATCAAGTTAAGCATGTATATCCAAACAAAACAATTACAATACAAGAAGTGTAGTGAGCATGCTTATTGAAGACTAATTTACCAAGCAAGGTTTTTTTTTTTTATATATCATCCATGCAATTACAACCTAATAGGAAGATCATTTAACACACTATAGCATGGAATCTCAAGTAAGAATATAGCAAGGGTTATCTGGTCTTAGATACATGCAAAAAGAAGCATTCATAAGCAACAGAAAATAGTAAATAGCTAGCATTTTACTTAGCATGCATACTACAAGAGTTAGACATTAATGATAGTATTATCCTTTATATAAAGTTCACATGTATCAGTTAAATTCTAAACCCAACCAAGCATAGAGTTATCTAACATGACATAGGTTCCATATCTCTAACTTGACCAACAGTAGAGTAGTCATAGTCATCACACAATCAGAGTATAATAACACAACTTGTAATCCTTTAGTGGAAGCAATTTAGATTCTAAAAATAAGTGGTAGATAAGAATCTTTCTTTCTTTCCCGAGCCATCACCACACACATCCTCTAGCCTTCCCTCTGCCTCTTCTTTTAGTTCAAGTATTTCTTACCGCTATCTGCAGTATAAGAAAAACAACATGAACTAGTAAGCAAAACATGCTTAGTAAGAATCCGGGCCTACTCGCAAAACCATATCGATACATCATATCATGTACTCAGTAATCAAGACAGAACTATAAGCATCATAAGCATCACATCACATATTTCTAAGTGCTTTACAGCACAAGGTCATATCAAGATAGAATCATAAGCATCATAAACATCACATCAAATATTTCTAAGTGCTTTACAGAACAAGATCATCACATAATGAGAAAACATGTTTTTCAAAAGGTTCCATAAAGGTAATACTTAAAAATATCATATCATCATCTAGGGCCCAATTGTAGTACCACATCAAGCGCGTTCCCTAATAAATTGGGGTAGCGAGCCACCAATCTAATTAGGGCAGGATCCTTCCGTCCTACCAATGCCATGACCTTCAGTTAACATGCACATTGGATTTGTTTAACAACCCCCTTCCGAGTCGGGTACACAACTTTCAAAGTAAAGTAATTTATCATGCAATTACTCATATATATATATGCCTAAAGGTACTCTTAATCACATCTTTAAGGGACACACCACACATCAAGGGTGCTCTTGATCCCCTAGGGACACACCACACATTCGGGTGCTCTTGATCCCAGTTTCAATAGAGTATCCCTTTTTAAGCATATCATCAAACATATCATGTTCATATCATCAGGGTGCCCCATGGGCTATAAGGCATGCTTTTATACCTAACCAGATAGGTCACATACATTATTCACATATCATATAATTAGTAGCATGCTTCGTGATTTCATTAAGTACTTCCCAACCCTAGGACTAGGGTTGGCCGAAAGTCACATGTAAGGGAATTTGGTTTTCCCATCAAGCATTCATTCAAGCATTCTTACAAACACTTCACTTATACCATTAAGCATGGATATATCATAAGGAAAATCATACAACCTTAAACCCTAATTCCCCTAGGGTTGGCCGAAAGTTATATAGGGTAGCATACCCTAATTTTGTCTTCTCAAAAATTTGGAAAACAACACACATGTATACAACATTTGTTAGCATTCATGTCATGCATCAAGAAGTGATTTCACTTCACAACCCCAAGGAATCCAAGCCTTGGCCGAAACCTTGTAGGGTACCAAAACCCTAATTTTTGTTCTCTCAAAAATTTGGAAACAACACATATATGTATAGAATCCCTAGGGCACTAGCATGTATCAAGATTTGATAAAAAAAAAACTTCTCTTGGACCTCCAACCATAGGTGGCCGAAACTTGTAGGGTACCAAACCCTAATTTTTGTTCTCTCAAAAATTTGGAAAACAACATACATCCATACCCTAAGTTCCTAGGGATATCCTCATGCATCAAGAAGCAACCAAACCCTGTTCCATGGTGGTGGCCGAATGGTCAGAAGGGAGGAACTCCCATTTTCAAAAACAACCACAAGAAGAACATACAATCAACCGAAAGCGATTACACTGCAGGCGAGAGGATACTTACATCCTAGCGCTGGAATTTCGCCTTCTCTTAAACCGTAGGGTACCCTACACTTGAAGGGTACGTGACAATCCCTTTTTTTTCCAAATTTCCTCTAGGTTCCTTGGTCTTGGTAGAGAGCAATGGCACTTGGACTCTCCCTCTTGCAATTACCCTAGGGTTAGAACCCTAAGATGATGTTTTCGAAAATGGAAAAAGGGAAGGGGATGAAGGAGGTTTCGGTGGGAAGAAGTGAGAAAGAAGAAGAGAAGAAAAGGAAGTTATTCCAACTTCCCTTATTTATACTTCTCTCATGAAAAGACATGTCTCTTCACTCTTACACACTTAACAAGCATGTTCCTTACTCCTTCTACATGAAATATTGCTTGGTTCGTTGGTTATGACATGGTGAGTGCAACTAGGAGGTTCAAGGTTCAATCCTTGCTTCCTCCTTTCTAGCTCTTCTTTTTATCACAATTTGCACTAACCCATATCAAAGCCCATTAAGCCAAGCCCATCATGAAATTTCATAATATTAATAATATTTCATGAATCTAATATTTCATCATAATATTTCATGATAATAATATTTCATGAATATAATATTTCATGCATTCATGACATTTCATAGCATGTGATTGCATGAAATTTATATCATTTCATTATAACATTTTCATACATTGTCATGATTTTACATTGACAAATTTGGGCGGGGTTACGTAAAAACTTGCTTTTTATGGAAATCAGGGAAAAGCTTGCTTTTGTCGAGACTTGGAGGGGAAAACACCATCAAAGAGGATTTGTAATGTCTATTTCCTATCTATTTGTCAAATTCTCCGGATTTATGGAGTAGTCGTGTAAATCTTAGGAGGAGGGAGTAGCCCTAACTGTTTTCATGATTTGTTATTAACTCTGTTAGTTCGACTACGCATATCCTTGTTGGTTGTATCGATTGTTGCATGATGCTTTGATTTGTTTCTACGAAAATGGTAATTGTTTAGATAGGCTTTGCAGGATCCATGTGACAGGATCCAAAGCAGTTAAGAGTCATCTACGTACGTATGCCATAGGACTAGAGATGAATTAAAGTAGATACATTGGCGTGATCTTCAAAAGAGGCCGTCGATAAATTAGGAATCAGCTTACGAATCTGGTAGACGTTTAGATAGGTCTGCGGGAATCTAGTGACAGGATTTCAAAGCATGAAAAGATCGTCTATTTCGGAAACCTTGATGGGTAAAGTTGTCTTCGAATAAAAGAAACCCACCTGGGTATAAGTAGTCGTCAACGGAGAACTGTCATGATAATAGTTAGCGTGGTGAAACCGTAATCCTAAGATTGTCTTTTATCCCTCAATACTTTCGCTGATTTTCGATCGCTTGAATTGTTTGATTTAGAGAAAATTTATCATTAGAACCTTCATCTGGATAATTAAAACTCGTAAAATTCTAGTACTTGTCCCAGTCCCTGTGGGATCGATATTTTATTACTTGACGACAAACCGTGCACTTGCGGAAATAACCAATCAGCGAGCCAGTCGATTGAATTTCTTCACGGCTTCGTTGACCGAGAGGTCACCCTGTCGAAATTTCGTGAACTCGTCGTAATGCCTGTTGGTGACACGCATGTTGAAGAATTCTTCGAAGAACTCCGACTCGAAGTCCGACCACGTCATCTGGTCCACTTGTCATTTGGCCTTGACCCTCTCCATTCTGGCGTTTCCAGAAAGGCAGAAAGATGCACACTTGATCTTTTCACGCTCCGACCAGTCTAGCAGCTCCATGGTACTTTCCATCGTCTTGAACCATGCTTGGGCGTCCCACGGTTCACCACCACCCGAGAAATTCTCTGGTTTTAGCCTCAACCACTGAATCAGATATGCCTCTTGACGTGCTGCAGTGGTCGGGCCTGTCGGAGGGTTCTGCGTAACTGTGGGCGCAACGGGTATAGCACTCTGGTTCACTGGGGGAGTAGTAGAATTCTCTTGCTGGTTCATCAAGGTATTAACGGTCTATTGCTGCTCCGTGACTTGATGCTGGAGCTGGGTTACTAATTGCACCAGGTCAGGCGATGGGGTTGCCTCGTTAAGTCGGTTACTCTGTCTTCTAGCCATGTTTTTCTTCACCAAAGATAAGTATGGCAAATATCAGTTTTTTTTCCTACCTCGATATTATTCTAAATATTTAATTCATAAAAGAAGATAAAATATCGTTCATCGTTACATATCCTAAAGTATTGTTCATCATAACCATCGTTCATACGTGCATATTCTACAATCATAAAGTATCCTAAAAGTGCTTAATATCATAAAATATGCAGAGAGGTACTTGTTGGATCGAGAAAACCGATAGAGGGGGGGTGAATATCGAAAATCGTTAGGATTTTCGTAAAGAGCACGTACGCAGCGGAATTAAAATCAAAACAATCACAGCACAAAGACATAGTCGATTTACTTGGTTCGGAGCTTGTGTCGACTCCTACTCCAAGGCCCACGGTCGTTGACTGTTTACTTTGGGCAATTGTATATACGCGCAAAACAGTTTACAATAATTTATTACAAGTAAGTGCACTAACAATAATAAAAAAAAATCCGATCTTCGTTACCGACGTCCGGAGTGGATTGACTCTTTCGGGGAAGCGGGACGTCGTCGGCTCAAGTTGGAGTGTTTCCGGAGCAAGGTACGAGCGTAGAAGATCTTTGGGGCGTTGAGAGAATAGTTGTTCTGAAGCCTTGGTCGAAGGCCCTTTATATAGGGCCTGGGGGCGCCCGGGACGTCGGGGGCGCCCCCACGTGGCCTCTGATCCGCAGAGCTCTCGGTCAGCGTCTATCCTCTGGATCCGCTTTAACCGGGGCGCCCGGAGCGCTCGGGGCGCCCGCATTGACCGGGTCAAAGTCCTATCTCCTTGGCTTCGAGGGGTTCGGGTTCGATGTTGCGCATGGGGGCACCCGCAGCGCAGGGGGCGCCCGGGAGCAGCGGGGGCGCCCGGGAGCACGGGGGCGCCCGACCCAGCATGTATTCGAACTCCTTTTTTCTTTACTTGTTTTGTATGGCCCTTGGGGGCGCCCGGGACACTCCGGGCGCCATACTCAGCTACTACCTCATTCCTTTGAGGCTATCTGAGCTGCATACACTCCTTCCTTTGGTCCTGCATCTAGGGTTAGTCCAAAACACAATAAATCAACAAAGTATTTGTTTATACAGCCTTAGCTGTCTTGGTTCTGACTTTGGTCTCCAAAATGGAGCCCTAGGTCGAACCGACGCCTACTGTTCCCTCGACGGGGAACGCGTCCTCACCTACTCCTCTCGGGAGAATTTACCTGATGCCAACCGTTCCTCTGGTTGGACTTTTGCCTGACGGTCCTTTGTCAGGTCTTGTAAACTGGCAGTCGTTCGCCAGTTGCCTAGAAGTCCTTCGCTAGGGCTTCAGTCCCAGGCTGTCCTTCGCCTGGAGCCTAGCAGTCCTTCGCTAGGGCTTGATACTGGCAGTCCTTCGCCTGTTGCCTAGCAATCCTTTGCTAGGGCTTTCTTTCCTGGCATTCCTTTGCCAGTGCCTAGCAGTCCTTCGCTAGGGCTTTTCCTGCACACTAGATTAACTTGTTAGAAAATAAGAAAGACTTAACTTTTGACCTATGTTGCCATTATCAAAACATGGGTTTGACTTAGGTGCATTCTGCACCAACAATCTCCCCCTTTTTGATTTATGGCAACCCTAGTTCAAAAAGTTAAGTTTAAGCAAAATATGAAAAAGTTTTAACTTTTGTTTCCTCCCCCTGGAAGGAATCTCCCTCTAGATTTTTCAAAAATTCGTGGGGTTTTTAAAAAAACTTTACTTGTACTTGAAAACTTTTTGAAAATGTTAGCTTAAGTAAGAATTTCAGTCTTAATACAGTTTTGAAAAACTTAAGCTTTAGAGTACTTAAAAAAATTTTGACAAGCTTAAGTAAGAACCTTTTGAAAGGCTAGAGTACTTAGGAAAATTTTGAAAGCTTGAGTAAAAATCTTGCAGCTAGAGTACTTAGCAACATTTTGAAAGAAATTTTGAAACTAGAGTACTTTAGGCAAAATTTTGAAAGCTTTAAGAACTTTTGAAACTGGAGTACTTAGGCAAAATTTTGAAAGTTTTTAAGAACTTTTGAAACTAGAGTACAAAATTTTGAAAGCTTTTAAGAACTTTTGAAACTAGAGTACTTAGGCAAAATTTTGAAAGCTTTAAGAACTTAAGTACTTCTTCAAAAAGTTTAAGCTTTTGAATAAAGGATAAGTATATTTTTGAACCTTTTTGAATAAAGGAAAATTTTGAAAACTTTTGAAAGCTTTTTGAATAAAAGATAAGAAAATTTTACTCTCTTCTTTCCTATCTCTCCCCCTTTGCCATATATCAAAACCGATAAGTATAGCATGAATAAAGAAAATAAATAAGAATTTGCTGTACTGAACCAATTCATAATTAGATTTACACTAAATCAATCAATTTTCTCTGTAGGGACATGTCTAACCCAATTAGCTACTTACTAACTGTTATAAACAGTAGTTTTTGCTAGGGTTAGTCAAGTTAAGTGTTTCTGTTCAAGTTAGATTTTCTAAACTTGACACTTAACTGGATTGCTGTTTAAGTTGTATTTAGTGCCCCAATTACTGCAGATGCACTAACTTAAAGCATCTTGAATTAAAGCAAAGACCTACGCATCTCAACCCTTTCTAGGTTATCAATCAAAAGTACCCTAAGGTGCTTGTGAGATGCTGGCTTGTAAGTCTATAGGTGCATGCAGTTCTAGGGTTAGGGCCTAGGCTAAGTCCATTTTTGAAAAAGCCCTAATTTTTAAAGGGGGTAGTTTTGCAATAAAACTAAGTAAAAAAAAGTGAAAACTGATTTTGAAATCATGTAAAGCAGTTTTTCAAAATCTATTTTTAGAAAACTGATTTTTGAAATCAAGTAGAGCAGTAAAAGAATTGAGTTACTCTATTCTACAGAGCACAATCCTAACTGCCTTCTTAGTGAGCTGAACTCAGACTCAGCTAAGGGCTTTGTGAATATATCAGCTAGGTTGGATTTAGAGTCAATATACTTGAGTACTATTTCACCCCTGGTTGCATGGTCTCTTACAAAATGATGTTTGACTTCTATATGTTTGGTTCTGGAGTGTTAGATTAGGTTCTTAGTTAAATTAATTGAACTTATATTGTCAATAAATACTTGAGTTTGGGTGTAGTTGAGCTGGAAGTCCTTAAGTGTGTGCATCATCCATAAAAGTTGAGCCACACACTCTTATAATGCCACATACTCAACTTCAGTTGTGGATAGAGCTACACAGTGTTGTTTTCTGCTGCACCAACTAACTAGACTCTGACCTAACAGTTGGCAGCTTCCACTTGTGCTCTTTCTATCTAACGTACAGCCAGCATAGTCAGAATCTGAGTATCCGGTTAAAGCAAAA
This sequence comes from Boesenbergia rotunda, assembly GCA_024364735.1. NCBI lineage: Eukaryota > Viridiplantae > Streptophyta > Magnoliopsida > Zingiberales > Zingiberaceae > Boesenbergia > Boesenbergia rotunda. Next base: position 54,023 of record JAGFNQ010007858.1, on the reverse strand, counting down.
GTTGAGGTCCTAGGATACCAAATCCCTACATTTAGGGTGCCCTTTACATATCTCAGTATTCTTTTTAGGGCTGCTAAGTGCGTTTCCTTAGCACAGGTTTGGTATCTAGCACACATCCCTACAGCAAAGAGAATATCAGGTCTACTGGCTGTAAGGTACAGTAGGCTAACTATCATGCTCCTATAGAGTTTAAGGTCTACTGGTTTACCATCAGGGTCACTATCTATTTTTATATTAGTGGCCATTGGGGTACTTATGCTTTTAGAGTTATCCATTTTAAATTTCTTTATTAACTCTTTAGCATATTTGAATTGATGAACATAGTTACCATCCCTAGTTTGTTTGATTTGTAGTCCTAGGAAAAATGTAAGCTCACCAACTAAGCTCATTTCAAATTCATCTTCCATTATCTTGACAAATTCTTTTAGAAAGTTGGTGTTGGTGGATTCAAAAATTATGTCATCTACGTAAATTTGGTCAATAAATATATCTTTTCCTAGGGTTTTAATAAATAATGTTGAGTCAATTTGGCCTTGTTTAAATTCTTTAGAAGTTAAATAGGTTGATAATCGTTCATACCAGGCCCTAGGTGCTTGTTTTAGCCCATATAATGCTTTGGTTAGTTTGTAAACATGGTTAGGTTTATCTAAGTCCTCAAATCCTGGGGGTTGTCCTACATAAACTTCTTCTTTAATGAATCCATTTAAGAAGGCTGACTTTACATCCATTTGATATAACTTAAATCCTTTATGGGATGCAAAGGCTAACAACATTCTAATAGACTCAAGTCTAGCTACTGGGACATATGTTTCATCGTAGTCTAATCCCTCTACTTGGCTGAAACCCTTTGCTACTAAGCGGACTTTATTTCTGACTATTTCTCCTTGATCATTCAGCTTATTCCTAAAGACCCACTTAGTGTCAATGATGGATTTGCCCTCAGGTTTAGGTACTAATTCCCAGACTTGGTTTCTCTCGAATTGAGCTAGTTCTTCTTGCAGCTCTATGATCCAATCAGGATCAGGTAGGGCTTCTTCTATAGTTTTGGGTTCAATTTTTGATATCATAGCTATTTGGCTAAGGTTCCTATAGGAGGACCTAGTCCTGACTCCTAGAGTTGGATCACCCACAATTTGATCGGTTGGGTGACTAAGTCTGGGTTTCTTTGTTCTTCTAGTGCTTGGTTCAGCCTCAGGTCCAGCTGGTCGGTTTGATTCACTATTTGATTCGACTCTTTGGGCTGGTTCATTCATTGGTTCAATAGTTAGTTCGTGTAAGGGTTCAATTAATGGTTCAATAATTTGTTCATTATTTTCTTGGTCAGAGTTTGATGAAATTGGGTCTGGATTATTAGATGTTGAATTGATTTCTTCATCGAAAATTAAGTTTGTTGTTTCTTCAATTTTCTTAGTTTGTTTGTTGTAAGCTCTATAGGCTCTACTTGTGGTTGAATATCCTAGGAAAATATCTGGGTTTGACTTGGATTGAAATTTTCCTAAATAGTCTTTGGTG
>JAGFNQ010007858.1:0-39183 GCA_024364735.1 Boesenbergia rotunda | reverse complement strand
TTCATTTTTTGAAATTTTCGCCGTTTCTTTCAAATAAAAATATTTATGCGAGGTTTTAAAATATTCTTACACCATTTTCAATTTTGAATTCTCATCTTTTCACCATAAGTTATAATCGATATAACTATCATTTTAAGAAAATTTATCATAAATTTTCTTTATTATTATTTTATTATTTTCCTTGAAATTGGTGCAATATCTTTTGAGCGATTTTTTTTCTCCCACACTACTAATCCAAGACCAAGTCTTAGTACCCTCTTTGTTCATTTTCTTGTGTGCGAGATTTATCCTGAATGACCCGTCATGAATGGAATAGTGCTCATCCACCTCTATTCTTCGGCTAGAATTTTAAATCCTGGAAGGGTCTAATGGAGTCTCACCTGAAGGCTCATATAGATTTGTGGATGATAATCCAAACGGGATTCACATTCCCCACAGAAGATGGAACATCAATTGCTTGGGATAAATTGGATGAACCAACACTAAGGAAGATCGAGTCTGATGCCAAGGCAATGGTAACCCTACAATGCGGCCTGACCAAAGAAGAATTGAAGCGGGTTGGATCCTTCAACTATGCTAAAGAGATTTGGGAGAAGATAATTGACCTACACGAAGAGACTTCTAACATTAAGGTCATAGAAGGTGTGATGTCCAAATCATCAGAAGAATCGGACGAAGAAGAACAAGCTCAAGTGAGCTATCTTGCACTCTCAGTACAAGCACAAGTGGTCGAGATAGAGTCTATACTCAAATCCGAACCATAATCCAAAGATTCCAAATCTGAGATGGCAAAAGTCAAGGGGGAAGATTCCCAACAGGGATTCAAAAGGTAGAATTGTAAATTTAAATTTAAAAATCACATAATATGTTTTAAATGCAGGGGGAGAGGGCTCTATAAATCACATAATATGTTTTAAATGCTGTAGCTCACTTGGTACCAGGATTCAGAAACTTTAGTACTTAGCCTGGAGGTCTAGAGTTTGAATTCTAGGAAAGGCAAAAATCCACTGGCTAGGGGTGGGAAGTACTTGTGAGTAACGGCACGGCCAATGGTTGTCGGTTGACGACATAAGGGGTCGCCAAATGGGCCGCCAGTTAGGCCGCCCAAGGGGTCGAGGGGTCAGGTCGTTACAGTACTAGCACCCAAGTCCAAGCATGAGTCCCAAACTTAGCTTGACAAATCAAGCTAGACCAAATCATTATTAGATCTCCAAGGATCAAATTCATTACTTAGATAGACTGTATTAAGGTTTTGATCCAGGGGGAGCTAATAAAATGATCATTTCTAATATTAGATAAATCTTGCATGTTTTTCTGATTGTTTGTTTGCTTGTTTATTTAACTTTAGCAAAATTATCATGCTTAGGTTAGAAATGGTTAGTTAAGAATAAGACTTGATTAAAACTTGCACAATCTAGTACCAGGGTGGAACGAACTGATAGTACGTTAGGAAAACCTATTTAAGGAGTCATGTAGGGTAAGGCGTACCATATTTGGTCTTTTTAGCACGGTAGAACTAGCCGAAGCTATCTCGCCATATTCTAGACTAGTTAGACCAGGATTTCTCAAAGAGTAACATAAAAATATGCTTTCATTAAAAGACCTTGTCTAGGAAAGGGTTGTTGCTCTGATACTCAAGAAGGCTCCTGTGCCTCTCCAAGACCTGGAAGCCAATTATTATAATGTATTTAAAATTTACTACTTGTTAAACTGTAATCTAACTCAAGGCTTCAATCAAATCTTAGTTTTCACTTTAAATTTCAAGATAAAATTTACAAATCTCATAAAATAGATAAGGTTCCCTATTTTGCCACTTAAAAATAGATGAAATGTTAAGGACATAAAAAGCTAGTCCAACCAAACCAAACAGTAAACCTAATTAGTTTTACATTTAATTTATTAACTCAATTTAAGATATCACCCCTAATAAAATTCTTACTTAAAACACATAATTATTTCCTTTAAAATCAACTTTTCAAAATTTAACTTAACTTATTTTTCCAAATCAAATTTAATTTAACTTAACTTATTTTTCAAAATCAATTAATTTATCCTAACTTATTTTTCAAAATCAACTCTTTCAAATTTAATTTAACTTAATTCAATTTTTCAATCATTTTTATAATTAAACATAATTTCAAATTAAATTAATTTTTCAAAATCAAACTTAATCTAAGATAATTATTTTTCAAAATTGAAGCTTTAAATCAAAATTAAATGAATCAAACCTTAGGTTAAGATTTCAAACATTTAACTTAGTCAATTCTTTTTAATCAAAATTTTCAAATTGAACTTAATTTAGTCTTCAAATCAAACTCAACATAACTTTCCAAATTTCAAACTCAAGTTAATCATTTTTAATTTTAAACTTAATTTTTTTAAAATTCAAAATTTTCAAAATTCAAACATATTTTGATTTTTCAAAATTCAAACTTAACTTGATTTTCAAAATCAAATTAAAAATTTGAAACTAAAACTTAATTTTGTTTTCAAATCATTGATTAACTTAATTGATTACTCAAACTAAAATTATTATTTTCAAAATTACCTTTACTTTTATCATGCTTTGATTCAAATAAGTGAATTAAATTAGTTCTAAATTTTTTGCTTAGTTTATTCCTGATATTTTTTCATTAATTATCTACTTACCTTAAATAGTTGATCAATTTTTACTTAGTATTATTTAATTGCTTAACTTAAAACCTTCTTTCAAAATTTACTTAGAACCATTTATCTGCCTCACTAAAAATATTTTTTACTTTGTATCATTTACTTAGCATTATTTGCATCACTCAAATATCTTTCAAATTTACTTATCATTTTTTGTTGCGTTATTGACTTGCCTCACTTAAAATTTTTTTTATAATATTACTTAACATTATTTTTTAAAAATTTAGTATGATTTACTTGCATTTCAAAAATTATTATGGGCTTTAATACCTAAATTCTTTTTCTAAAAAGTCTTTTTCCCTTAACCAAAATGATTTTGGATATATGTCAAAGGGGAGAGAATGGAAAAGTTAAAAGAATTTTTTTTCTAAGTAGCAAAAGAATTTTTCAAAGTACTTTGCTTTTCAAAATTCTATTTTCAAAAGGAGAAAGAAAATAAAAGTTTAAATTTTTCTTTAAATTTTAGGATGTATACTAAAAGTCTTGCTTTCTGTATAGACATCTACATTTTGAAAGAGAATCACAAGATCACTGTTTGCATGTTTATATTAGTATATGCATAAATGCCTAATACTTAACATTGTAGATAACATGGTATGTGGTGTCACACAGAAGATCATGTTATCAGTCCCTTGTAAAGTATAAGTAGAGACTCACAACCAAGATGGATTTGGACAAACCATCGGGATGGTTGTAGTGTAATTTAGTGTTGGTTTATCTTGACCATAGAATTACACTAGTGCACTTTGTGTGCATTGAGCAGGACCGGCATAGAGGTGACCCAATTTATATTGACTTTATAATTGGATCAGACCTCAGTTTATAATGAAGTACTGCTCTTAATCTCGATATAATAATGGGCATATATACTTAATATTTATTTCTTTGATTTACCAATGGGAGAGATTTATTATGTTAAATCAATAGGCCCGGTAAATTGGGAAATAATATTATTTGCATGGTGTGTCGTTGATTATAGACAGAAATCGTATCCTGGTGAGTCGGGATGATGATGCCCCCTTGATGAACTCATAAAGTTCATCATGTTAAATCCTGCAGGTGGACTTAGTCCGACATGATGATAAGGATGAGTGGTACTAATCAAGGAGTTAGATGTTAATTAATTAAAATTGTCAGTAATTTAAATTAATCAACGGACATTCGATATCTTAAACACGAGGAGATACTTGTACTCATAATAGGTGGAGCTCATATGTAAATATGGGGGTTGGTGAGGTAGTTCAATGAGGATCTTTTAGTGGAATGAATGTTCTTTAATGGATCAGGTCTTGATCCATTAGGTGGCCAAGACCGAACTCCTCCTCATGGTCCCTATTGTAGCCCTATAAACACCCCATGGAGTCATGAAACTAAGACCTAATGGATGATTATTTTTCCTCTCCTCACCCTCTCTCTCTCTCTCTCTCCTAGGGCATGGCCGGTGGAAGCATGGAGAAGAATACCTTCTCCAACATCGGCTATAGCAGCAGGGAAGAAGACTCCTTCTATGGCTGGTGGCGGATCTTGGAGAGCCCTTCTCCATGGCCGGCGACAGCAGGGAAGATGTCTCCTTCTATGGCCGGCGGCGGATCTTGGAGAGCCCTTCTCCATGGCCGGCGACAGCAGGGAAGATGTCTCCTTCTATGGCCGGCGGCGGATCTTGGAGAGCCCTTCTCCATGGCCAGCGGCAGCAGTAGGGAAGATGGTCCTCCATGGCCGGCGGCAACAGATGGAGGGTCCTTCTCCATCGTCGGCGGCAGCCCTTGGAGGAGCCTTTCTCCTTGGTCGACGGCAGCAAGGAAGAAGGCCTTCACCACCATGGCCGGCGGCAGCTTGGAAGTGGGTGGTTTTCCTTGGCCAGCGGCAGAGCTTGGAGAAGTATTTCTCCATAGCTGGTGGCAGTGATCAAGGAGACCTTCTTGTCCATAGCCAGCAGCTTGGTGTGGATGGTTTTCCTTGGCCGACGGTAGAGCATGGAGACCTTCTTCTCCATGGCCGGCGACAGTGATCAAGGAGAACACTTCTCCATGGCCAGCGTCAGTGATCTTGGAGACCTTCTCCTTGGCCGGCGGCAGAGCTTGGAGAAGTATCTCTCCATGGTCAGCGGCACTAATTGTAGGAGAAGGAGGTGTTTGGCTAGGTCAAGCAAGGAGGGAGATGTCTCTCTTCCTTGTTGGGCATGCAACACCATGAAGAGAGGCAAGGGTTGCGCAAACAAGGAGATACTTCTTCTTGTGGTTGGTGCATGCAAAAGTGAGGAAGAAGAAGGTGATATTGGAAGGCCTTGGTGACTTCGGTTCTTCGTAGATCGTCGCCCACATGACGTCCAAGAGGGGAGGGTCATACAATAGAAGATCCGGGGTAAAAGGAAAGGTATAACCTTCTCTTTTGCTCCTTATTTTCTATTATTTCATGTGATTTGATTAATTATCTTTGTTGTTAATTATTTGACAATTAATTGTAATAATTAATCATTGTGGACCCCAATGATAAACACAAAAATCGGCGATCCACTCATCGAATTTTCCACGATTAATTGGTTAGGCGAGTTACAAGGCTTTAACAACAAGTTTTGACCAAATTGTAACCCGAATCAATTAGTACGGCGACGAGACAGTCATTTGGGAAAAAGCTCTCCATTCGGATTAAAAATTTTAATCCGTGAACATGGAGAGGTTTCCCATGAGCGACCCGATATTCGCTTAGGAAACCCGCAATGCAATCCCATCAGTCTTAACCTGTAGAATTGAGCACGAAGTCCTGGTTGAGGACTAGGCATGATGTCCTGGCTGAGGATTGGGCACCAAAGACCTGACCGAGAGTTGGGCACAAAGTCTTAGTTCGGAAGACTGGGCGCGAGGATCTGACCAGGGGTCGAGCACCAAAGATCTAATCTAGAAGATCTGGTAGGAGTCTTAGCCGAGCAAGGACAACAGATAGAAGTAGGGACGAGTCGAGGTACGAACGTCTTGAACTCTGCCATTCTATCAAGAGAATCTGTCCTTCGGATACCTAAGAAGTGAGCAGATTTGGTTAGTCGGTTCACAACTACCCAAATCGCATCATGACCTCTCAGCTGATGGTAACCAGATCGCAAATCTATCTTGGAGTACATAGATGTACCCCTCAGTTGATCAAACAGATCATCAATACGCGGCAGTAGTTACTTGTTCCTGACTGTGACTGAATTAAGTTATCTATAGTCAATGCATTACTCGCATGAAATTGGCCTTTTTCTTCACAAAAGAACCCCACGGAGAAATGCTCGGTCGGATAAATCCACGACCGAGTAACTCTTGGAGTTAGACCTTCAACTCATCCAACTCTTCAAGTGTCATACGATCTGAACCCTGTAAGGTCGGTGATGTTCTCGAAATCAACTCAATCGCCAACTCCACCTGCCTCCCAGAAAGAAATCTAGGAATGTCCCTCTGGAATATGTTCAGAACTTCCCGGATCATAGAAAGCATACGAAAGCTGAGCGTTACCACTGCCATTCATGCGGCCAATGACAACAGGAAACCCTAACTCCCACATGATAGAACCTTCAGCTCGGAGACGCGGAGATAAAGGAAAATCTCATCATCTCTAGTGCCTATGCATCACCACATGGTTGGTTCAAGGGTCAAACCGTATCCACCCTTAATGGTCCATCACGGTCTACCCTCTGGCCCGATTGTTGTTTTGCTGTTGACACCGATTGAAGTTTGGTTGGGTGAACTCGGATTAAGTCCTGGTCGGGGACTAGGCACGGAGTGATTGAAATCCTAGCGAGTGAAGCTAGGTTGATTGAAATCCCGGTGAGTGAAGCCGGGTCCTGGTGAGTGAAGCCAAGTGACTGAAATCCCGATGAGTGAAGTCGGGTCCTAGTGAGTGAAGCCAGGTGACCGAAATCCTGGTGAGTGAAGCCGGGTCCTGGTGAGTGAAGTCAGGTGATCGAAATCCCGATGAGTGAAGCTGGGTCCTGGTGAGTGAAGTCAGGTGACTGAAAACCCTGATGAGTGAAGCCAGGTCCTAGTGAGTGAAGCTAGGTTGAATGAAATCCCGGTGAGTGAAGCCGGGTTCCGGTGAGTGAAGTCAGGTGACTGAAACCCTAATGAGTAAAGCCATGTCCTAGCGAGTAAAGCTAGGTTAAATGAAGTCCCGGTGAGTGATGCTGGGCACGGAGACTTGGTCCGGGGGACTAAGCACGAGTCAGAGAAGGCTAGGGAGCCCGTTCTCTTGACTTAGGGTTGAATTAGTTGAGGCTGGATCGGTCTGGAGACCGATCAGGGGTTGGCACGAACTCCCTATCGTGGATCGGTCTAGTGACCGATCCAGAGAAGTCTGATCAGTTTGATGACCGATTAGGGAGAGAACAGAAGTATTTTGTTTGGCTTCTGTTTGGATTCTAATCGTTCTGGTGAACGATCAGAGAGTGGTCAGAAGGTTTTTGGAGAAACTCTTGATCGATCTGCTGGACCAATCAAATATCACGAGTTCCTCATCCGGACTGATCAGGATGGATCCTGATCGGTCAGGGAGTGACCTGATCGATCACCAAACCGATCAGGGCACAACCTGATCGGTCAGGTGATCGTTCAGAGGCTTTGGCCTGCGAGAGCTGGAATTCCTCTAGCAAAGTGTTGGATCGGTCCGGTGACCGATCCACGATCTATGATCGGTCAGTGTGACCGATCACAAGAAATCCGCGATTCCTGGATTCTCACTGTGGACCGATCAGGCTGGAGCCTGATCGTTCAGGGCTTTCCCTGATCGGTCTGGTGACCGATCAGGGTCATCTCTGATCGGTCTGTGGACCGACCAGTAGCTGTAACTTTAATTTGAAATCGCTGTCAGACGTTCTGATCGCGTCTGTTTTTCTCTGCTACTTGCTGATATTGTTTGATACGCATTTGCTAAGCCTCTGATCAGTGTGCAAGATAGACAGGGAGGATTCAAACAATGGAGGAGAGTCAACTAGGGACTTTCCATTGAGCAGGTTTGTATGTATTCTCTTCTCAGGTTTCAACGGCTTCTGAGGCACGGCTGGCGACTGACGGAGGCTCAGCTGAAGAGGTCTTCAGTGGACTGAGTGCTCAGGGAGGTCAGTGGGTTCAGGCTGTGCTCAATGGATGCTGACGAAGCTTGGCGACGAGGAGAGGAAGCTTAAGAAGAAACTGGGAAGCAGAGGAGCAGAAGAACGAACAGAAAAACGAGTGAAGTTTTTGCTGTGGGGTTGAGCTCTCTGTGTGTAGTTTTTGCTTGAGCATTCCTGTAAGAGTTGTGTGAGCATTCCTTCTATTGTCTCGTTAGCTTAACTTATATCATCTGGAGACTTGCTGTGGAGAGGTTTCTCCACCGAGAAGGAGACATTTACTATCCGGGGTTGACCGGGGCTTGATATGCCGACGATCAAGGGATTGCCCACCTCACGGGCACGCCATGGAGTAGGGGCAAGTTATCCCCAAACCTTGTACATCCTCGAGTTAGCATTTGTTTGGTTTGTTTTTCGTTTCTGCATTTATGTTTGTGTTGTTTGTTTCCGCTGCTGCTAACCCTTAAGTGCAGAGAGTTAAAAAGAAGCTAAGTTTTAGTGTCTGGCTACATTCACCCACCCCCCTCTATAGCCATCCAAGCACCAACATCGGAGACTGTCCTTTATAACGTCCACTAGTTACAATCGAATTTCACCGGTATTATGCTGCTAACACATTCCACCGCATCCCAACGGATCCTGTATCTCGATGTACCATAGAGAATATCTAACACATACAACCTGTCTATGAGTATCGACACCTCATAGACTAAAATAGTGTAGGATGAGTCGACTAACCGTCGTCTCGTATCCCAATATATAGGGGTGTCAATTCGGGTGGGTCGGGTCGGGTTCGGGTCGGGTTGGGAAAAAAAAAATTTTTAACTCCCAACCCAAACCCGACCCGAACCCGATTTCAACCCGAACCCGACTCAACCCGACCAACCCGACCCGACCCGAATAATCCGAAAAAATCGATTCAAAACGTCTTTTTTCGCCATTTTCCCTATAATTCTTCACTTTTATCTCAATACTTCATCATGATCATACTATATTGATTTTAATATACATAAAAATATCTTAATTTTCAAAATAAAATTTGATTTAACCCCAAAAAATTTATAAAATATTAAATTCGGGTCAACCCGAACCCGACCCGAACCCGACCCGAATTTTTTCAACCCGGAACCCCCCAACCCGAACCCGAAAATTTTCAACCCGAACCCGATTTTTTTCAGGTCGATTCGGGTTGGGTCGTCGGGTCGTGTTGATTTTTGACACCCCTACCAATATACTCCAACTTCGCTCCAAAAGGAGATCGAGACACACTATCCCTTAGGAGTATCCCAAAATAGTCGGGAAGTAATTATTTATTTTCCGAGTATCGTCCTTAGTGTTTTTCACCCAAAGGTGGGTCGGTGTCGTAAGTGATTCGCATCAGTGCAAATCAAAAATCCAAAGGTACCTACTGTTGGTGCAGGAAGCACCATATCGAACCTTGTTTTGATATTGGCAAAGGATTCAAAGTTAAGTACTATTGGTGCTCTAACGATGTTACTTAAGTATGCAGGAAAAGTCCTAGGAACACTAGGCACGAAGTCCTGGTTCTAAGAATTGAGCAATAAGTCCTGACCGTGGGTTGGGCAACTAAGTCCTGACATAAGGTTGGGCAATAAGTCCTGGTCGTGGACTAGGCACTAAGACCTGGCCGAGGGTTGGGCACCGAAAACCAGGTTCGAGGAATTGGGCACGAAGTCCTGGCAAGGGGCTGGGCACCGAAGACCTGCTCGGAAGGTGGGCACGAAGTCCTGGTCGAGGACTGGGCACGAAGACCTGGTCAGGTGGATCGGGCAAAAGTCCAACTAGAGAAGCCGGTTGGCAAAAGATAAACTGTCTTGAGAGGAGTAGGTGAGGACGCGTTCCCCGTCGAGGGAACAGTAGGCGTCGGTTCGACCTAGGGATCCATTTGGGAGACCCAAAGTCAGAACCAAGACAGCTATGACTGTAAAGATGGACTAATATTCTTGCCTTGATTGTTTTGGAACTAACCTTGAATGCAGGGACCGAAGGAGTGTGTTTCTGCAGCTCAGAACGCCCCAAAGAAGAGGGGCAGGCAGCTGGGCTAGGCGCCCGGGAGGTCCCAGGCGCCCAAGGTCAAAACCAAACAAGCAGAAAGCAAGAATCGCTTCAAAACAACACTAGGCTAGGCTCTCGGGAGGTCCCGGGCGCCCAAGGTCAAAGCCAAAGAGGAGTCGAAGCAAACTCAGCCACGAAGCCAGCAGACCAAGTCAAGCTGGGTGCTCAGGAGGTCCCGGGCGCCCCAGTCAGCTCCAGAGGCCGATTCGGAAGGGATAAGCGCTGACCGAGCTGCGGATGAAGTTTCTCCGATCTGAGGCACGTGTCAAGCGCCCCCAGGAGCACTATAAAAGGGGCTCGACCCCGAGGCTTCAAAAACACAACTTTCCAACGCCTCTAAGCTTTTCGTTCAAGCGCTCTGCTCCGGCAAACTCCGATCTCGAGACTCTAACGTTGACGACGACCCTCTGCTCCGAAGTACGATCCACAGCGGACGTCGGTAACGAAAAGTGTATTCATTTAGTTACTGCACTATTCTTGTATTAAATCTGTAAACCTTTGCGCGAATATAGAATTGCCCGCAGTAAACGGTCAAGGACCGTGGGCCTTGGAGTAGGAGCCGACCGCGACTCCGAACCAAGTAAAAATATTTGTGTTCCTTGCATGTTTGTTTTTAATTCCGCTGCGTATTTTCTCTTATTCTTATTTGAAAAGATTTTCACGATATTCACCCCCCCCTCTATCGTGTTTCTCGATCCAAAAAGTGGTATCAGAAAAGAAATTAAAAATTATTTGAAAAAAAAATTCGAAAATCCGAAACCACCAGTTCGAGAGTATTTTCGAATTTTTTTCAAATAATTTTTAATTTCCTTTCTTTCTCGTTAATCGAGGTTGGTACAACACCACTCAATCTTTTTCGCTTTTTATTTCACATAAATAATATTTACGCCTTTTTCAATTTTGAATCTTCATCTTTTCACCATTCATTAGAATTGATAAAACGATCAATTTTTGAAAATTTATCATAATTTTTTTATTATTATTTTAATATTTTTTTCCTCAAAATTCATGCTACCTTAATTTAAGCAATCCCTTTTAACTCCTACTTTTTTCAATTAATCAGAATATTCATTTTCTAAAAATTTATCTCAAACTTTTTATTATTATTTTTTATTATTCTGCCTCGAAATTCATGCAATATTTTTTTGGGCTATTTTTTCCTTCTCCCGCACTACTAATCCAAGACCAAGTCTTGGTACATTTTTGTTATTTCATGTGTGTACGAGGTTTAAACTAAATGGTCAACCAAGAGTGGAACAGTGCTCGTCCACCGCTATTCTCCGGCAAGAACTTCAATTTTTGGAGAAGTCAAATGGAGTCCCTTCTGAAGGCCCACATGGACTTATGGCGGATCATTCAAACGGAATTCTCTTTTCCTGTAGAAGATGAGTTATCAATCGAGTGGGACAAACTAGAAGAACAATCCCTCAACCAAATAGAGACCGATGCAAGGGCAACTGCAATCCTACAATGTGGTCTAACCAAGGAGCAACTCGAACTAGTAGGTCCATTCAGATGTGCCTGAGAAATTTGGGAAAAGCTAATAAATCTACACGAAGAGAGCTTCGGTATTGAGATCTTAGAAGAGTTAGCACCCGACTTCAAAATTGACTCCGGATCAGAAGATGAGAAAGAATCCATACTTGACTACGAACTCGAGCCAGAGTCAGAAGACGAATTGACTAAGACAAAAATAGTAACCAATTTCGAATCTTTTTTTGAATTAAAATTAAATAATCAAACAAATACTGTAATGGTCAAGGAATGTGTAATTTCTAGTGTAGGGATAGCTCCAAGAGAACAACCAAAGAAGAAGCTTCAACCTGTACCTGAGTCCAACTCAAACTCGAAATCAGAAGACAATGAAGGAGATCGACCCAAACTGGTCCGATTAGCTCGTGATCATTACAAGAGTACTGGACAAACGATCGGGAAAGGTAAGTTTTCAATATTTGAAAATCCAATATTTATCTCAAATAACGTGATTAATTCGTATAAATTAGTTAAGGTTAATACGTTAGAAAACTTAATTCACAATCATGATGATTTTAAAAAACCAGAGTTTTATTTCAATTATGATGTAACTTAGATCATTATTGTCATGTCTGCTTGTTTTTTTATGCTTGGATTTAGGATTGGTTAGAATAAGGACAAACTGATTTAGTTGAAATTTGAACAATATAGTATTGGGTGGAGGTGAGATGATAGTACGTTAGGGAAACCTTTCTAATAAGGTCAAGTATACCCTACTTGGTCTGTTTAGTCTGGCGGAACTAGCCGAAGCTACCGATCCAAGACCCAAACTAGTTAAACCAAAATCTTTCAAGGAGTAAGTTGAAGATGAATTTTCTATAAAAGGCTTTGTCAAGGAAAGAGTTGATGATCCAATAAGGCTACGGCCAAAGAAGGCCTAGTGCCTCGCCAAGACCTGGAAGCCAATTATAGAAAATCAAATTCACTTTACTATTATCAGATTTGAATCTAACACAAATTTTAAGTAAATCTTAGATTTAACACTAATTCAAAGATAAAAATAAAACATCTCACAAAACAGATAAGGTAACCTGTTTTGTCATGTAGAACTGGGTGAGATGTCTAGGACTTAATAATGTAGTTCAATCCTTTTTCAAAATCAATTCAATTGTTTTCCGAAATTAATTCTAAATTACTCTATATGTTTTCCACTCAACATTTTTCAAAAATTAAATTTCATTTGTTTTCAAAATTAACACATCAATCTAAGTCTTGATTGAATTATACTAAGACCTAGGACTTGATTGGGTCAATTATTGATTGGTAAAACCAAGTCAACATAGTCAAACCTGGTCAATACTGAAGACCCTTAAAGCACTTAGATAAAGTCAGCGAGTCAAATACAAGGGGAGTTTTTTTTAATATTTTTCAAAAAATTTAGATTTTTTCAAAAACCTTTGCTCTAAAATTTAGTATCATCTCCAAATAAGGTTTTCAAAATTTTGATTCAAAAAACCTTCGTATATTACTATCTCTTTGAAAAATTATTATCATATCTTTGAAAAATTATTATCATTTCAAAATATTTTTCGAAAACTGTGCTATCATTCCAAATTGTGTTTTCAAAAATTTATCTCCTTGAAAATTATCATACTCAAAAGGCTGTTCAAAATTGTTCCTTTAATTTTGATAAACCCTAAAGACACAGAGGAAGTCTTCATCATGATCTACAAGGACTCCTAGGATGTGTCAAATTTAGGGAGAGTCTGAATCAAAAGAAGAATTTCTGAAAAGTTTTTATTGGTAATTATCTGTTTTGAAATTATTAGATAATTCCTTTGATCTGAACTGAACCCTAATGACTTAGAGGAAGAGTATTTGTGGTCAACAAGCTTCCTAGGACTGTGTTAAGTTTAGGGGGAGGTCAAATTAAAAGAATTATTGAATATTTCAAGGCGATATGTGTTCATGCATATATTTTCAAATCCTTCTAAAAACACAAGTAATTTCCTTTCAAATATTATCTTTTTTTTAAAATATTATTATTTTCAAAATGTTTTTTTAATTTGAAATAATATTTCTCTTGAGCTTGGAAAAATTTCCATGACACTTAAGGAAATGTCCCTATAGCTAACAAGGCTTCCTAGGATTGTGTCAGACTGGAAGATAAACCAAGTCAAGTAAAATATTGTGCCTTCAAAAGTTCATATATTTATCAAAATGTACTTGCATATATTTTCAAATACTATCATTTTGGCTTATCAAAATTCTTTTTGGAAATAGTATTTACTTGAGTTGGAGAATTTCCAGGACACTTAGGGAAATGTCCTTGTAGTTAACAAGGTTTCCTAGGATTGTGTCAGACTGGAAAAGAAACTAAAACAAATAAAATATTATGTGTTAAAAACAATATTTTTGTAAGTACTTTCAAAAGATAAGTCAAGCAATTTTCTTTAATATTTTTAAAAGTACATATGTTTTTCAAATACATAATATCTTTCAAAGTGACTTATATTTTTCTAAGATACAGATGTTTAAAAAAAAATACTTGCATCTTTCAAAAATCTCAATATCTTTTAAAAGTACTTGCATTTTTTTAAACAACTTGACTTCAATTCTATTTTTTGAGCATCAAGTATTCATTCTTTCAAAATTTTGTTACTTAGAAACTCTTGACATTATTTTACTGAGGATTATCTTTCGCTCAAATATTTATATTTTCAAAACTAATAAGCTCTGATACACAAATTTTAAATCTTCTTTCAAAATATATTTTTCAAAAGTTCTTTATTGATATATGGCCAAGGAGGAGAGTAGAAAAAGTGAAAATTAAATTCTTCCTTAAACATTTTTTCCTTTTCAAAGAAAGTTTATCTTAGAAATGGTCTAAAACATAAGGAGAAGGACTTCACATTAAGGGAGAGAGAAAGAAAAGAGAGAAAGAAAATTTTGTTTAATTTTTATCTCTTTTTAAAAAAAATGCTTCAAAAATTTCTAAGTATTTCTAAGTGTTTCAAAAAATTTTAAGTACATGTTTTTTTTCTTAAGTAAAATTTTTCTTAGTAAACAAAATTTGTCTGAAAAAAAATACATTTTGAAAATTTTGGCAAATGTTTCTAAGTAAAATTTTTTTTGAAAAACTTGTCTAGAAATTTCTTAAAGATTTTATTTTTCAAAATACACAAAGTATTTCCAAACAAATTCTTCTAAGTGTGCAAATTCTTTTAAAACAAAGTTTTTCCCAATTCTCAAAGTTGAATTTTTTTTGGGAAGTGTGGCCTCAAAATTTTGCCAAAGTAAAATTCATTTTGCAAAGCCTTGTAAGTAAAAAAATTTTTTAACAAAATTTAGGTTTGCAAAACTTTTCAAAATTTTACCTTGTTCACCCATGTATGGTTTTGATATATGTCAAATGGGGAGGAAAGGTCAAAGTTATGTATTTTATAAATATTCAGGGTTTTATGGGGAGTATGATAAATAAAGGATTTTCTTTCAAATCTATTCATTTTTTTCAAATCTATTCTGTTCAAAACTGCTATACTTTATTGTTTTTTACCTTCTTTTATTAACTGTTATAAGTTTTTACTTAACTTTGAATTGTGTTGGCATAAATCAAAAAGGGAGAGATTGTTGGTGCAGGAAGCACCATATCGAACCTTATTTTGATATTGGCAAAGGATTCAAAGTTAAGTACTATTGGTGCTCTAACGATGTTACTCAAGTGTGCAGGAAAAGTCCTAGGAACACTAGGCACGAAGTCCTGGTTCTAAGAATTAGGCAATAAGTCCTGACCGTGGGCTGGGTGTTAGTAATATGAGAGAAGTGTCCTAAGGCAATCGCCTCATGATTGTAATCATTTACTTTAATAAATGAATATTCACTATTTGAGTAGCCGATATTTATATTTATGATCGGGGTTCAATTAATTAATTATTTACCATGAGTCAAAATCAAAATAATTAACTAATCCACATAAAATAACGAAACAAAACAATAAGGAACCAAAAGAACAATAGGAGCTAAGGAAAAGAATTATACCTTCCCTTTACCTCGTAGACTTCTACCTTATATCCCTCCCCTCCCGGGCGTCGTGTGGGCAACGAGCTACCGAGAACGGAGATCACCAAGGCACTCCAAAAGAGTTTCTTCTTCCACTAGCCAAAACCCTAACCCTAGGGTTAGGAACCGCCGGCCCTTGCTCCCTCTTCCGTGCGTCGTCAGCCAAAATCAGCCACCACAACCCCTCCGGCCACCAGCAGACTTCGAGAGGGCAATGAAGAAGAAGAAGAAAGGAAGAAGTGGCTTCCTTTCTCACCCAAAGCTGGCCGAAAACCCTCTCTTCTCCAACCATGAGGCGCCGCCACAAGACCTCCTTGCGCCGCCTCCCACCGTCCGCCGGCTACTCCTCCACCACCGTTGAGCACCACAAAAGGAAGAGAAACACTCTTCCTTGTTTCTGTGAGTCCCAGCCTAGAGTTGGTGGAGAAGGGAAGAAGAAGCAAGGAGGAGAAGTTCTCTTCTTCTATGCGCAGGCCGAAAACCTAGGAGAGAGGAAGAGAGGAGAGGAGAGAAGCCTAGGGTGTTCTCAATTGGATTAAGCCTTGGTTTCATAATCTCATGGGGTATTTATAGGGCTAAGGTAGAGAGCAAGAGGAGGAGTTGGATCTTGACCCACTAATGTATCTAAAATCAATCCATTAATTAAGATCCATTCCACTAAAGGATCTTAATTGAACTCCTTACCAACCCCCATATTTTTTCATATGGGCCCCACCTATTATGAGTCATCCATCCCCCCGTGTTTAAGATATTGAATGTCCATCGATTAATTTAAATTACTGATAATTTTAATTAATTGACTTCTGGTTCCTTGACTAGTACCACTCAACTTTATCATCATGTCGGATCAAATCCACCTACAGGGTTTAACATGATGAACCTTTTGAACTCATCAAGGGGGCATCATCATCCCGACTCACCAGGACACGGGTTCCGTCAATAATCAATGACACACTATATAATTAATATTATTTCCTAACTTATCGGGCCTATCAATTTAATAGAATAAATCTCACCCATTGATAAATCAAAGAAATAATAATTAATTATAGTGCCCGTTATTATATCGGGATTTAGGGATTGTACTCCATAATAAATTTGAGATCCAATCCAATTATCAAGTCAGTACAAATTAGATAATCTCTGATTTTGGTCCTGCTCAATGCACACAAAGTACACTAGTGTAATTCTATGATCAAGACCAACAACACCTAATTACAATACAACCATCCCGATGGTTTGTCCAATTCTATCTCGGCTGTGAGCCTTTGCTTATACTAGGCAAGGGACTGATAATATGATCTTTCGTGTGACACCACACACTATGTTATCTATAATGCAAAGTAAAGGACTTTTATGCATGTACTAAAATAAACAAGTATCTAGTGTTGTTGTGATTCTCTTTTCAAAAAAAAATAGATGATCTCATATATATAAAAAGAAGCAAGTCTTTTAGTATATACATCTAACAATCTCCCACTTATACTCAAAGACTCTGCTGTTCTCTCACTGCCATACATCTAACTCTCATATCCTCCACATGCCGATCAAAAGCTCTTGCCAGAAGGGCCTTAGTGAAAGGATCCGCCAGGTTGTCCTCTGATGCAATCTTGGCGACAGCTACTTCTCCTCGCTTTACGATTTCTCGTGTCAGGTGGTACTTGCACTCTATGTGTTTCCTCGCCTTATGGGCTCGTGATTCCTTCGAGTTTGCAACTGCTTGTTAGATCGTGGCGCTTGCCAGAAGGGGGTGAATAGCATTTTTCTCGAATTCTCTCTACAAAAGGGTTAACACAATACAAAAATATAATGGAAAATATGAAATTCAATGCTAACAAGAAGAATTTACTTGGTATCCACCCTGAAAGGTGACTAATCCAAGGATCCACACGAGTACACCACCTCCACTATGAAAAGTCTCCTTCAAGGTGGAGAAAACCTTTACAAGGTTGTCTTCTTCCTCTTTACAAGATTGAAATGAAAGGTAGAGGAAGAACTAATCACTTTGGGCACTAGCAGCACTTTGGTAAAGTAAAGGGTCGTACCTTCCTCGTGCCAAAAAGTCCCCTTTAAATAAGAGTAAAGAACAACTCCACGAGTTGTCCAGCACGCTACCAGTCGACTGCCCCTGGGGCAGTCGACTGGTCTAGCCTTAATTGCTAGCCAATGGCTAACTCAACAGCTAGTTTTTAGGGTTACCAGTCGACTGCTCCTGGGGCAGTCGACTGGTCCAGGCCCGAAAACACTCTGTGAGTTTCTGTTTGTGCTGGAAGTCGACTTCCTTTCTCCCAGTCGACTGCCCAGCTTGTACAAACACTCATCCTCACTTCAACGACCCTCCTTCACGTGTGCCTTCAGATACACTGCCTTGGCTTGCCCCTTGAAGTCTTTTTCCACCGGCTATCGTCCCTCGGATGCGCACACAAGCCTTCCCTTGGATTGCCTCCATGCCACCCTTCACGTGTGACCTTTGAAGTCCACTTCCCGGCTTGCCCTTGGAGTCCTCCTCCCTCGGCTCTCGTCCCTCGGATAAGTCCTCCATGTGTGATTCTCCAAGTCCTGCAAACTCAATCACACATATCAAATAACAACACAACACCCTAACCTTAAACATATTGGCACACACACATCAAAATCCTGATCTTCCCGATCATCCTTGGGTCGATTGCCTCAACACTGCACCACTATTATCACAAAAGATTGTGATAGATCTGGGCAAACTAAGAATCACATCCAAGTCCATGATGAAGTTCCTGAGTCATACAGCTTCCTTGGCTGCCTTTGAGGCTGTCACATACTCAGCTTGCATGGTGGAGTCCGCCATGCATTTCTGCTTGACACTCCTCCAAACTATGGCTCCACCTCCTAAAGCAAACACAAACCCAGATATAGACTTACTCTTGTCCCTGTCTGACTGGAAATTTGAATCCGTATAACCCACAGAGACTAATTGGTATGCCCAGTAAACCAGCATATAATCCTTAGTCCATCTCAGGTATTTCAATATATGTTTTACCGCAGTCCAATATACCTATCCAGGGTTACTCTGATATTTGCTAACCATGCCCACGGCAAAACAGATATCTGATCTCGTGCACAACATAGCATATGTTCCGGAAGGAGTCATCGCCGATGGCCAGTCACTGAGGCTCGGCCCGTGTGGAAGTTATTACGCCAAGGAGGAACTTGGGGTCCTGCGAAGTTAACACTAGTGTTAGGGGGCACGCTAGTAGGAGTCCGGCGAAGTCCACTCCGACGCTCAAGTTAGTGGGTTGTCCGAAGGGTAATCGCAGTGAGAAAGAAAGACAGTGTGTAAAACAAGATATCATAACCCCTTTATCGGAGGGGTTAGGCTACCTTTTATACTGATGGCCACGGGCTAGATGTGCTCCCTTATCTGATGCCGCATCTCCCGTACTTTAAGACATGTCCCCCCCCCCTTTGTTCGGTGATCATGAGATAACCTTTGAAGAGGTCTGCGCCGTTATCATCCTCGACCCGTTGCAAGATTCAGGGGTCGTGAAGACTTTTCTTGTCGAGGAGTGCTTATCCGTACCCCAAGGGGTGGTCAGTATCCGAGATCGGTTATTGTGGGGACTCCACCCCCCCCCCCGAGGAGAGCTCGGGGCTTTCTCCTGTCATGGTTCCCGGGGGCTCTCGGGGCATAACCTACCGGAGTGTTCCCGAGAGAGATCTCCCTCTATCCTTCCCAGGCCTGTCGCCCTCAGGAATTCCCGGGACCCGGGAAGGAGGGTTGGCCCGGCCTACCACTGGGGTACCAGGTAGCTTCTGTCCAAACAGCTTCTTCATTCTTCATCCTGGCCAGGGCTCATTCAACCCGATCAGCATACATGAGGCTTCCTACTGCCGATGCATAAGGAACCGCCTTCATTTCCTCTATTTCCTTTGATATTTTCGGACACATCTCCTTGCATAGAGGAACTCCATGCCTGAAAGATAGAAAACCCTTCTTGGAGTTTTCCATGCTAAAACGAGCCAGGACAGTGTCAATGTATGAAGCTTGGGATAAGCACAACATCCTTTTCTGGCGATCTCTTATGACCTTGATCCCAAGGATGTGTTCCGCTTCTCCCAAGTCCTTCATATCGAATTGTTTGGACAACCAAACTCTTACGTCTGATAACACTTTAACATTGTTACCAATTAACAAAATGTCATCCATGTAGAGTACAAGAAACACCACTACGTTTCCGTCACATCTCTTATATACACATAAATCATCCGGGCTTTGAATAAATCCATATGACTGGATTACTTCATCAAAGCGGATGTTCCAAGATCGCGAAGCTTGCTTCAATCCATAAATAGATTGATTAAGCTTACACACATGATGCTCCTTGCCCTTTGCAATGAACCCTTCTGGTTGCTTCATGTAGATGGTCTCCTCAAGACTTCCGTTAAGAAAAGTTGTCTTGACGTCCATCTGTCATACCTCATAGTCCATATGAGCGGCAATAGATAAGAGAATCCGGATAGGCTTAAGCATAGCTACCGGCGAAAAGGTCTCCTCAATCGATACCCTCTTTCTGAGTGTACCCTTTCGCAACAAGCCTTGCTTTGAAGGTCTCAACCTTCCCGTCTGACCCTCTCTTTCTCTTGTAGATCCACTTGCATCCAATAGCTTTTACACCATTGGGTGGTTCTACTAGCTCCCAGACGTGATTAGAATCTATTGATTCTATCTCAAAGTTCATTGCCCTTTGCCAAGAATCTGCATCCTTATCTTGGAGGGCCTCGTCATAGGTCCAGGGATCTGGTTCATGTTTACCAGAGACCAAGTCCGAAGACTCTCCCAAAAATATGAACCTTCAGACTGTCTAACAACCCTCCCACTGCGACGAGGTACTACTTGTGTATCTTCTGTAACACGCGGTGCAGTGACTTGTGGTGTATCCTCTTGTACAGTTGGTCCTAAAGTCGGAACATCCCCTCTTAACTCTTCAAGCACTAGTCTACTCTTGGGCATGTGGTTCATCACATAGTCTTCTTCTAAGAATCTGGCATTCGTGCTAACGATTACCTTCTGATCCTTAGGATTATAGAACAGACCACCCTTCGTTCCCTTAGGATAGCCTACGAACAAACGTACTTCTGTACGAGATTCCAATTTATCAGTATCACCCTTTAGCACATGTGTTGGACTACCCTAAATTCGAATATGTCCTAAACTTGGCTTTCGCACAGTCCACAATTCTATGGGAGTAGAAAGGACTGACTTAGATGGTACCATGTTCAGAATATACGTAGTCGTATCCAGAGCATATCCCCAGAACGAATCAGGTAAGTCAGAGTAGCTCATCATTGACTTAACCATTTCTATAAGAGTCATATTCCTTCTTTCTGCCACACCGTTTTGTTGGGGTGTACCGGGTGCAGTCAGCTGGGATTCAATCCTAGCTTCTGATAGGTAGGTCCTAAACTCTCCTAAGAAGTACTCCCCATCGCTATCTGATCGCAGTGTCTTGATACCTTTACCTTGATGTTTCTCCACATCAGCCTTGAACTCTTTGAACTTATCAAAGCATTCAAACTTCCGGCGCATCAGGTAAATGTATCCATACATTTAATAATCATCAATAAAAGTGACGAAGTATTCAAAGCCGCCTCTAGCCTGGATGGACATAGGACCACACAAATCAGAACGAGTCATTTCTAACACTTCTTTGGCCCTGTACCCCTTAGCCTTGAAAGGTCTCTTAGTCATCTTACCTTCCAAGCAAGACTCACAAGTTGGGAAGTCTTCCACCACCAATGAACCCAAGGGTCCATGAGCTATCAACCTCTGAATCCTACTAAGGTTAATGTGACCAAGCCTAAGGTGCCAAAGATATGTCTGATTAATTTTAGAAGGCTCCTTTCTCTTATTTAGGTTAGATGATGATAGGGGTGAGTATTCGGTTAAAACCGAACCGAATAGACCGAAAATCGAATAAACCGAAATTTTTAAAAAAATCGAACCGACCGAATTTCATAATAAAAATCGAGAAAACCGAACCGATAAAATCTCGGTTAATTCAGTTTTTAACCGAATTAACCGATTTAACCGAACTTTTAAAATTTTATTCGATTTTAATTAAAAAACAATGATTTTATTTAATTTAATTATATTTTTAAATAAAAATAATTAAATTAATATTCTTATTCGGTTTAACCGAATTAGAAATTTGAAAATCGAAAACCGAACCGAATTAACCGAAAATCGAACCGAATTTCGAGAAAAAAAACCGAAAACGAATTAACCGAACCGAATTCCAAAATTCAATCAGTTCGGTTCGGTTAATTCGATTTTTTCGAATTTTTGCTCACCCCTAGATGATG
Source organism: Boesenbergia rotunda (assembly GCA_024364735.1). NCBI lineage: Eukaryota > Viridiplantae > Streptophyta > Magnoliopsida > Zingiberales > Zingiberaceae > Boesenbergia > Boesenbergia rotunda. Next base: position 17,489 of record JAGFNQ010007858.1, on the reverse strand, counting down.
AGCTATTAACCTCTGTTTGCATTGTGGGAGTTTTTAGTTCTAGAGTATACAAATTGCCAACCATAATACCCGAACAGATAATCTCTCTATTTCTCTTTATAACAACTCTGTTATTAAAAGTAATAGAATATTCATCCTTTATTAATTTAGAAATTGGCATTAAGTTCTTTCTAAAAGAAGGTACATATAAACAATCACTCAGGACCAACACTTTATTTCTCTCAAACGATAAATAAAAATCTCCCACTGCAATTGTTGCCACCTCCGTAGCATTGCCCATGTAGACCACGATTTTCCCATCAGCTAGCCGTCGAGTTTCTTGGAACCCCTGCAGAGTATTGCAGACATGATCAGTGGCTCCTATATCTACGCACCAAGTACTAGTAGATAGCACCGCTAAACATGTTTCAACGATTAAGCACAAAGAAATACCTTTGTCTTGACGACGGGGATAGTTCGCCTTCCAGTGTCCAATTTGCTTACACGTGAAGCACTTGCCTTTCGGCTTCTTCACACCAGTCTGAGGTCCCTGCGATGCTGCCGTTGCTGCCTTCTTGAACCCACCTTGTTTCTTCTTCTTCTTCCTGCCTTTCAGCACAGAAGTAGAAACCTTTTGAGTAATCAAGGCCTGCGAGCTCTGACGAAATAGGCCCTCTGCCGCCTTGAGTTCTCCTAGCAGTTCCCCCATCGTATACTCATGTTTGTTCATGTTATAGGTGAGCCGGAACTGCTCAAAACTCCTAGGCAGAGACTGGAGTATAATATTGACCTGGGTTTCCCTGTCGATTTATGCTCCCAGTACCTCAATCTCATTGAGGTGAGCCATTATTTTTAGGACATGATCTCTAACGGGTGTCTCTTCGACCATAGTAGTCGTCATCAGGTTCTTCATCGCAACCTGCCTAACGGCCTGACCCTGGTGCCCGAAGAGCTCCTTGAGGTTTAGCATTATTGCATAAGCAGTGGGCATGGCCTGATGCTGATGTTGCAAAACATTCGACATAGATGCGAGAATGTAGCACCGCGTCATCTCATCTGCCTTAACCCACTTCTTAAAGCGCTCCCTCTGCTCTTCACTAGAGTTCTCGCTAGGCTTTTCGGGACAGTCCTCAACGAGCACATATTTGTACTCTTCAACAATAAAGACAATGTCCAAGATTCTTTTCCAGTCTATATGGTTTGGGTCAGTAAGCTTATTTTCCTTAAGTATGGTCGCTAGTGGGTTAAAGGCCATTTTGAAAATCCTGAGAATCACAACATACACTACTTTAGAATTCGAAAATAAATTGATTCCTCAAAATAATAAATATTCGAAATCAGCCAACACCTTAAACACCAAGAATTCGCATGTCACGTTACTGTGGACGTATACGAATCCTACATTTGTTAGAGGAGGTTTTACTCATTAATCTTATTATCTAGTCAACCTAACTTTTTGACAAATAAAATTAATAGTTGGTTCACTTCGGCCTTACAAATAATAGCAGTGACTCCGTTAGGGAGGATAGTAATATTTGTATCTAAATGTTTACCATTGTACGACACTAAGAAAATTATTTTCGGTTATGTGTCTTCCGTTGGGGAAGTACACATGCTCTTCAATAATTTTCTATAATCTTTTCCGACCCAGTGATCCACAGAACAACCCTATCCGTTATGGAGGAAGACACTCAGAGCCGACGCGCGAACTAATTCGCATCACTTATCGGATTGTAATGGAGGTCATGGGACCTTTAGGGTCGCTCTCCCACTTAGTTATTTAATTTTGAGGAATTTTAACAAGCACACACACGACAAGCACATAACCAACATAATGAAAAAGTAAATCCTAGATTTTCAAACTTTTCATAGTCTTGGTCTCCAATGCGCCTCCAGTCGTGTCGTCACCTCATCCGCTCCTCCCTTCCTTATGCGCAAGCCACCTTGAGGGTTCTCCGAGCCGAGATAACTAGGTAATTATATAAATCATTGATCTTATACTCCACGAAGGAGTATACATAAAATCTAGATCAAATGTAAAGAAAAAGTGTTGGATCGAGAATAACGATAGAGGGGGGTGAATATCGTAAAATGTTTCGGATTCGCAAAAGAGAATAAGCAGTGGAAAAGTAAAACAGCACAAACGCGAACTCAAGTGATTTTACTTGGTTCGGAGTCGCGGTCAGCTCCTACTCCAAGGCCCATGGTCGTTGACCGTTTACTGGAGGCAATTCTATATGTGCGCAAAAAGTTTACAGAAAGATTATAGTTGTAATACAGTAAACTGAAACTTAAGCTCTTTCGTTACCGACACCTATTGTAGATTGTACTTCTGAGCAGAGGGTCGTCGTCGGTTCTTCAATCTCGAGTTGGGAGGTTTCTGGAGCAGAGCGCTTGAGTCGAAGAGCGTAGTGGCGTTGGAATGATGTGTTGAGAAGCCTTGGGGGTCGAGCCCCTTATATAGTGAGTCTGGGGGCGCCCGGGACGTTGGGGGCGCCCTCCACGTGTCTCACGATCTGGCAACCTCTCGGTCAGCCCTTATCCCTCAAGGATAGGGCTCGAGACTTGACGGGGGCGCCCGGGAAGCAAGGGGCACCCGGGTTGACTCTTTCAGCGGGCTTCTCGGCTGGATAATCTTCTATCGCTTCGTTGGCTTTGACCCAGGGCGCCCTAAGCATCCGGGGCGCCCGGGAGCACGGGGGCGCCCGGGAGCATAGGGGGGTCTGGGAGCATAAGCTTCCGAAGCGTTTTCTTGCTTAACTTGTTTTGCCTTGACCTTGGGGGCGCCCGGGACACTGGGGGCGCCCTGCCCAGCTGCTTGCCCCTCTCCTTTGGGGTGTTCTGAGCTGCAGAAACACATTCCTTCAGTCCTGCATCCAAGGTTAGTCCAAAATACCACAAAGCAATAAAATATTAGATTTATACAGCCTTAGTTGTCTTGGTTCTGACTTTGGGACTCCAAAATGGAACCCTAGGTCGAACCGACGCCTACTGTTCCCTCGACGGGGAACGCGTCCTCACCTACTCCTCTCAGGAGAATTTACCTGTCACCAACCGGCTCCTCCGGTTGGACTTTTGCCCAGCAATCATTCGCCAGGTGCCCAGCTGTCCTTCGCCAGGTCTTCGTTACCAAGCAATCCTTCGCTTGGTGTTTAGATGTCCTTCGCTAGGTCTTCGTCTCCTAGCACTCCTTCGCTAGGTGCCCAGCAGTCCTTCGCCAGGTCTTCGGTTCCAAGCAGTCATTCGCCTGGTGCCTAGCAGTCCTTCGCTAGGTCTTCGACTCCTAGCAGCCCTTCGCTAGGTGCCCAGCAGCCCGTCGTCAGGTCTTAGGTTCCGATGCCTAGCAGTCCTTCGCTAGGTGCCTAGCAGTCTTTCGCTATGACTTCAATCTGCACACTCAAGTAGTATGTTAGATAAACATAATATCTTAACTTTTGAATCCTTTGCCATTACCAAAACACAGGTTCGACTTGGGTGATGTCTGCACCAACAATCTCCTCCTTTTTGATTTATGGCAACCCGATTCAAAAAGTTAAGTTAATCAAGATAGTTGATATTTTAGTTCCCTCCTCCTAGAAGAAATCTCCCCCTAGTTTTTTCAAAGGTTCGCGGGATTTGAAAAATTTGTAAGTCAAAATAATGGAATTAATTTTTCAAAACTTAGAAGATTTTTCAAAAGAAGTTTTAGAAAATATTTTCCAAAAATACATTTTTAAAAAAAAATTATACTTAAAAATTTAGAAAAATAACTTAGTAAAAAATTTTCTAAAACATTTTTTAAGTTCTTAGAAGCACTTTTAAAAATTTTCAATCTCTTTAGTACTTTTAGAAACTTAGAAACTTTTATATTAGAGAAGTTTAGAAATAAGTACTTAGAGATATTTTGAGCATAGCTTAAGTTTAAATACTTAGAAAATATTTTTGAAAACTGCTTGAGTTAAGTACTAGAATCAATTTTGAAAACAATTTAGATCAAGTACTTTTGAAACAGTTTTGAAAAAAAATAGATTAAGTACTTTGAAAACAGTTTTGAAAAAACTTAGCTTAAGTACTTTTGAAAACAGTTTTGAAAAAACTTAGCTTAAGTACTTTTTGAAAACAGGATAAACTTTTTGAAAATTTAAAATTTTGAAAAATTTTAAAAAAAAACTCTCCTATCTCTCTCCCTTTGCCATATATCAAAAATAAAGCAATATAGCAAAAAAATAAACTGCATAACGATATATCAGAATAATGTGCTGTACTGAACCAAATCAAGATATAAACTGAACAAAACCAATTTCGATTATTTCTTTATGGTCCTGTCTAATCCAATTAGCTACTTACTAACTGTTATAAACAGTAGTTTTCGCTAGGGTTAATCAAGTTAAGTATTCTGTTCAAGTTAAATTTTCTAATCTTGACACTTAACTTGATTACTATTTAAGTTGTATTTAGTGCCTCAATTACTTCAGATGCACTGACTTAAAGCATCTTGAATTAAGGCAAAGACCTAAGCATCTCAACCCATTCTAGGTTATCAATCCAAAGTACCCTAAGGTGCTTGTGAGATGCTGGCTTCTAGATCTATAGGTGCATGCAGTTCTAGGGTTAGGACCTAGGCTAAGTTCATTTGCGAAAAAGTCCTAATTTTGAAGGGGGTAGTTTTTGAAAAGAAAACTAAGTCGAAAAATTAAAAAACATTTTTCAAACTAACTAAAAGCTGATTTTGAAATTAAGTAAAGCAGTTTTAAAATTATTTTAGAAACTGATTTTAAAAACAAGTAAAGCAGTTTAAAAATCAAAAAATAAAGTAAACTTATTCTACCAAGCATAATCCTAATAATGATCAAATAATCAAGAAAAGCAAATAATCTAAGTCAATAAATTAGCTAGTAAAAGAGAGAACCAGCACATACAAGTTAAATATGAGTCAACCCTACTAAGTAGGGGCAGTCAAATAGTCACTAGTACAATGCCAATCAAATCTAGGAGGAGGGACCAGGACGATCCGATGAGCCTGGCTGCCAGGATCGAAATAGCGACATCATCTCATGATATCGAGCGTCGCTAGTCTCCCTATCGGCTCTGCGGGCACTCATGTACTCAGTGCAATAGGCCTGATTTGCCTCCATTGCTTCAGCATGATTTGCCTCCACTTCCTCCCGAAGGCTCTAGACCTGAGTCTCAAGTCGTGTCACTCTCTCGTAGAGTGTCAGTGGTGGGGGCTCGTCAATATGCTCTCGAACCTCAGCTGCCAGATCTGCTATATCGACCTCAACGTCCTCATCAGAGTCGATATGGGGTCCGGCTCTCTGACGCCTCCACGACAAAACCCCGATACCCGATACCTCTATACCAGCTAAGGAAAAGTTCTTAAAACCTAGCTCATCGAAGTCAGTCATCGTGGCCATCTCTCCCTCGGTGATGTTACGGCCGTGATGATGTAGAATGAAAGTGATGATGTGGCAATAGAGAGTACGTACCCGCCCCTGCGTGGTAACACTGGACGCATGTAGGATCGTGTGGAACAGGTGGAGTCCAATGTCGATATCAAGATGATGAATCAATGCGTATAGGAGGAAAGTGTGGAAAGGTCGCATGGTAGCGACGTCTCTAGTAGATAAGGGCAGAATGCAGTGGACTAAAACTCTATAAAGACCATAGTCCTGGACCTGAAGGTCAACAGACTGAAATCGTCTGGCCAAGGGGTTTCTAGCCTCCATATAGAAGTAGAAGTGTAGAGTATCTAGGTCAATATGAGAGTATGGAGCATCGAATGGAAGATTCCTAGGGGGATAACAGCAAATGGTGGACTGAGAATGTCGTAATCCAAGGAATCGGTTGAGCAGTGAGGGAGTGATTGTCAAGGGTATCCCTTGAACGGTGGTGACGAACATAAGATCATCCTGTCTAATTATGTTGTTATAGAATTCTACACATAGGGATGTGTTAATTGAATGAGTGCAGAAAATAAGATTGTCTAATTGGTAAAAGTTGATAACATTCATGGCCAATGAACAAGACTGAGTGAAGAATTGCCTATTTAGGTAACTTGTCTTTATGGGTTTAATGTTGTTCAAGCAAATCTATTGCAAAGTTCTAAGGTTGGGAACCTATGATCGGGACTAGGTTCGGTACTGGGGTTTGATTGGTTTGCTCGACGTTTTCTAAGATAAGAAACATGCATTTAAAAGAAAGGAATTTAAGAAAAAAATAATTTTAAATGCTTAAGAAAAAGAAAAAAAATTATACCGAGTAGTCGTTCGGGGAGGCATGGTTGAGGTTGAGGGAGCAAGAAGGTCACTTGGTCTCCTTGGAAGGAAAAGAGTTAGAGAGAAGAAAGGATTTGGGTGTGGTAAGATGAAGAGATTTAGGTGCCTTATATAGGCATTTTGGCTAGGGCGCCCGGGAGCTCCCGGGCGCCCGGGACAGGGTCTTCTGCCTTTGGCAATGTCCTAATGCTGGTTGGTGGCGCTCGCAATGGCCCGGGCGCCCCGGTCAGACTTGGATGGCAGCATTGCTGGCATTGGCCGGTACTAGGGGCGCCCGCAGGTGCCGAGGCACCCTGGTTAAGTGATAATGGCAGATTTTTTGCCTTGAGAGAAGTGAAAGTGTTGTGCGGGGCGCCCGAGGAGTCACGGGCGCCCGGGTTAGGTGTGAATTGACAACTTTGTTGTCTTGTTGGTCATTTGACCATGGTTTAATTATTTTGACTATGGTATGACTACTTTGACCATGATTTGACTGCTTTGACTATGGTTTCACTACTTTGACTATGGTTTGACTACTTTGATCATGATTTGATTAGTATTAGGTCAATGTCGTTCTAAACTATAGGATTTCATGTTTGTATTTAAACAACAATGCAGGTATTAAATGAATTTTGATTAAGTTAAATTTTACCGTCGCACCCAATCTAGGGTTATCAATCACGTTTGCCTTATGGATTTTATGAGACAGGTTTTGGTAGATAGAATAAATTTGAAAAATCACGATTTAGTTTGAAAAAGTTAGGTTAATTTTGAAAATAATTGTTTTGAATTTATTTAAAAAAATATTTGAATCTAGAATTAACTGAAGATTTGTGTTAGATTCGAATTTGACAATGAATAATTTGAATCTGAATTTCAAAGATTGGCTTCCAGGTCTTGGCGAGGCACTAGGCCTTCTTTGGTCGTAGCCTTATTGGATCATCAACCCTTTCCTTGACAAAGCCTTTCAATGAGATTTCATTTTCAAAATTAATCTTTGAAAAATTCTGGTCTAACTAGTTTGGGTCTTGGATCGGTAGCTTCGGCTAGTTTCACCAGTCTAAAGAGACCAAGTAGTGTATACTTGACCTTATTAGAATTGGCTTCCCTAACGTACTATCATCTCACCACCACCCATTACTATGTTATTCAAATTTCAGTTAAGTTGGTTCTGTTCTTAAACTAACCAGCCCTAAGTCTAAGCATGGTAAATTGCAGAAATTAAATAAACAAGCAATCATACAATTTGAAAATAAGAATTGAAATTTATCTAACTATAAATATAGTTTTTAATTTGGCTCCCCCTGGACTAAAGCCACGATAATGGTTCGGCAAGATGTGAATCTTGTCCTTGGGGTGTTAGGTTTTTCGGGCCGCGAAAATCGCCTTTTCGCGTCGCGGAAACCCCGAGAACCCAAAGCCATGGATCTCGTGCGAAGAAAAATTCCGAAACAAAAATCACGTATTAATTTCATGCTCAAAACTCGATCTACTCCTAGATCTAAAGAGGGATAAACCATTTTACCTTTGGTGTGTGCCCCGCTTAATCCCGCTCGCTCCTTTTGGATGTCGGATCTCTAGGACGTCAAGTGTCGTCCCTCTAGAAGTATCCACGCGAACAAAGTGGATGGAGGAAACCCTTTAGGTGTGCTAGCACCTTTCAAGGGTTCGGCCAAGAGGAGAAGAAGAAGAAGAGCACCAACACTTGGAGGAGGAAGAAGAGAAGACACACCTTAAGAAAAATGGAACCAAAACATTGGTTTTGTTCTCTCCTTGTGGCCGGCCACAAAATGGTCATTAATGGCCATTAAGTGGCCTGCCATAACCCCCTTTCAATTTGAATTCAAATTCAAATGGGGGGTTACAACCTTTGGAGATGATGTGGAGCATCATCATTGGTCAAATACCAAGCCAAGTCATCACTTGGTCAAGTCAAGGTGAGGTGGCCTTTTGGTCAAGTCAAACTTGACCATTAATCTTCCTTGATGAGGTGGCATCCACACTTAATGCTCTTGATGATGTGGAGCATCATCAATGGTTGGCTCCATGCCAATTCATTACCATGATGTGGCATTAAGTCAAGTCTAACTTGAGGTGGATTTGGGTCAAGTCAAACTTACCTTTTATGGACTTTCCATATTTAGTCAAGTCAAACTTGACTCCATTTCTTCTCCCATGTCAAGTCTAACTTGAAGTGGAACCAAGTCAAGTCAAACTTGATTTGGATTTGGGTCAAGTCAAACTTGCCTTTTATGGACTTTCCATATTTAGCCAAGTTAGACTTGACTTCATTTTTTCTCCATCTATTTGTTCTTTGTGTGTGACCCTATAGGTTCTTGTAACGTTGGCAATGCTTCTAACCTCTTAGAAACATAAGCAATGAGCGGTATCTAGCAACACATCATTGCTACCCAAGTTACAAGAATGTTGAGATCCAACATCACCAATGTGACTACTAATTATGACTTTCATAATATGTGACAATGTCCTTCTATCGTCGATATCTAGATTGATCTTCTATGAAGCATAGACCGTGTCATCCTCCAATCAATCTATGTGTCTTGAACTCCAAGTAGACTCACTATAATCAAACAAGCTCAATATCTCATATTGCCTTATTTGGGCATGGTCATGCACTTAGTGATCTCACTCTATCAAGACTATGATATCTCTCCCGTCATATAGGAGGGATAGATCCCATCTACATCACTCACATCCCTCCACATAATTTGTTATATACCCAGTAATTGCCTTTATAGTCCACCCAGTTACGGATGACGTTTGACGAAACCAAAGTACATAACTCCTTATGTAGGGAACTATGGTGACTTCAGGTCTAAGGACTAATAGTTATACTAATAGTCACATGAGAAAGTATATGACACTCATATAACGATCCATGATACTTTCTCATGGTGGGTCATTCAGTATACATTCTCCAATGCATACTTATGTGTCAACTTGATATCTCATATCCATGACTTGTGAGATCAAGTCATCGTGTTGACCTACATGCTAGTCTCTATGCATTAACATTGTCCCTGAATATTAATACTTGACTAGGAATAATTAAGAGTAGTGTTCTCTATATCATCTCATTATCGATTCAACCAATCGATTGATATAGATATGAACCTACTACCAAGGACGTTATTACACTTAGTTATTTGGCACCAATACAAGTATAATAACCATAATCAAATGCCTTTATATATATATATATGAAATATGATACAATGAATCCATACAACAACCATCATATGATTGGCTCTAGGACTCTCACTAACAATCTCCCACTAGAACTAGTGTCAATCACTGTAGTATCTAATACCCAATGACCTAGTGTGACCATCATGCTTGGTCTGTGCCAAAGCCTTGGTCAAGGGATCTGCAATGTTAGCCTCTGTAGGTACTCTGCATATCTTCACATCTCCTCGATCGATGATCTCTCGAATGAGATGGAAACGCCGTAGTATGTGTTTGGTCCGCTAGTGTGAACGAGGTTCCTTAGCCTGCGCAATAGCTCCATTGTTGTCACAATAGAGCTGTACTGGGTCGGCTATGCTAGGAACCACTCCAAGCTCAGTAATGAACTTGCGGATCCAAACTGCCTCCTTTGCTGCCTCAGATGCAGCAATGTACTCAGCTTCTGTTGTAGAATCAGCAACTGTATCCTGCTTTGAACTCTTCCAGCTGACAGCGCCACCATTTAAGCAAAACACGAACCCTGACTGCGATCTGTAGTCATCCTGGTCAGTTTGGAAGCTTGCATCACTGTAACCTTTTACAGTTAGCTCCTCTTCGCCTCCAAATATCAAGAAATATTCTTTAGTCCTTCTCAAGTACTTAAGAATATTCTTGACTGCTATCCAGTGACGTTCACCTGGATCTGACTGGTATCTACTCGTCATGCTCAAAGCATACGAGACATCAGGACGAGTACATAACATGACGTACATGATAGATCCTATGGCTGAGGCATAAGGGATCTTGCTCATGCGGTCTCTCTCCTCTCTAGAAGAGGGACCTTGAGTCTTCGAAAGACTCACGCCATGTGACACTGGCAGATTTCCCTTCTTGGAATTCTGCATGGCAAACCGTTGCAAAACGGTATCAATGTATGTACTCTGACTTAGGCCAAGCAATCTCTTAGATCTATCTCTATAGATCTTTATGCCTAGAATATAGGCTGCTTCACCTAAGTCTTTCATTGAGAAGGAATTCCTCAACCAAGTCTTCACAGACTGTAGTGAAGGAATGTCATTCCCAATGAGTAGTATGTCATCTACATACAAAACAAGGAAGACAACTGTGCTCCCACTAACCCTTTTGTAGACACAAGGTTCATCTTCATTCTTGATGAAACCAAACTGTTTGATTGCATCATCGAATTGAAGATTCCAGCTTCGAGAAGCTTGCTTTAGTCCATAAAGGGACTTATGCAGCTTGCATACTCTACCAGTATGCTTTGGATCTACAAAACCCTCAGGTTGTGTCATGTACACTTCCTCGAGGAGGTTTCCATTCAGAAACGCAGTTTTGACGTTCATCTGCCAGATCTCATAATCGTGGTATGCTACAATAGCAAGCAAGATCCTAATGGACTTGAATATCGCGACTGGAGAAAAATTTTCATCATAGTTGATACCATGAATTTGCTTGAAACCTTTAGCTACTAGTCTACCCTTATAGGTATGTACAAGTCCATCCATGTCAGTCTTTCTCTTAAAGACCCACTTACACCCAATGGGTTTGACCCCTTCAGGTGGATCAACCAAAGTCCATACTTGGTTGGTGTACATGGAATCCATCTCGGATCTCATGGCCTCTAGCCACTTCTCAGAATCTGGGCTCATCACAGCTTCCTGATAGGAGGTAGGCTCGTTCTCAACGAGCATAACGTCATCATGGTCAGACAAGAGAAATGAGTATCTCTCAGGCTGACGACGTACCCTATCAGACCTGCGAAGAGGTAGGTCTACATGAACAGGTTGTTGTTCCACAGCTTCTTGTGCAACAACCTCATCAACCACCACACTTTGTGGTTCCTGTTCAACTTCCATCAAGGCTTCAGTGCTATTGTCCATGTCTTGAACTTCTTCAAGACTGAACATACTCCCACTAGTCTTTCTAGAAACAAAGTCCCTTTCTAGAAATACTCCAGTCTTAGCAACAAACACTTTGTGCTGACTAGGAATGTAGAAGTAGTATCCCTTCGTTTCCTTGGGATACCCTATGAAATAACACTTATCAGATTTGGGTCCCAGTTTGTCTGAGACTTGACGTCGTACGTAAGCCTCACAACCCCAAACCCTCATGAAAGACATCTTGGGACTCCTCCCTGTCCATATCGTATATGATGTCTTCATGACAGCCTTTGATGGAACACGGTTTAGTGTGAACGCTGCCGTGTCTAGAGCATATCCCCAAAAGGATATAGGAAGATCTGCGTGACTCATCATAGATCGTACCATATCTAATAAGGTACGATTCCTCCTTTCGGATACACCATTCCACTGTGGTGTTCCAGGGGGAGTGAGTTGGGATAGAATCCCACACTCAGCTAGGTAGTCACGAAACTCATGGCTCAAGTATTCTCCACCTCGATCTGATCGAAGTATCTTAATACTCTTGCCAAGTTGGTTCTGTACTTCATTTCTGAATTCTTTGAACTTTTCAAAGGATTCTGACTTATGTGTCATCAAATACACATAGTCATATCTACTGAAGTCATCAGTAAATGTGATGAAGTACCTGTAACCACCTCTGGCAGCGACATTGAAAGGGCCACATACATCACTATGTATGAGTCCTAACAAGTCTGTAGCTCTTTCGCTATGTCCACTAAAGGGAGTCTTAGTCATCTTGCCTAGAAGGCATGACTCGCATGTCTCATATGACTCAAAATCAAATGAGTCCAACAAACCATCCTTATGGAGCTGGGACAAGCGACTCTCATTTATATGGCCTAAGCGACAGTGCCAGAGATAGGTTGGGTTCAACTCATTTGATCTCAACCTCTTGGTATTCACGTTATAGATAGGGCTCTCTAAGTCTAGAATATAGAGGTCATTCATCAGATGTGCGCTACAATAGAACATATCCTTTAAATAAACAGAACAACATTTGTCCTTTATTATGAATGAAAAACCTTTGTTATCTAAACATGAAACTGAAATGATATTCTTTGTTAGTACAGGTACATAACAACAGTTATTCAATTCCAGTACAAGCTCAGAGGGTAGAGATAGAAAATAAGTCCCTATAGCAACAGCAGCAACCCTTGCTCCATTGCCTACTCGTAGGTCCACCTCGCCCTTGGCCAATGCCCTGCTATTTCTCAGCGCCTGCACATTAGTACAAATGTGAGAAGCACACCCAGTATCTAACACCCATGATGTAGAAATAGAAAGGTTGACTTCTTCAACACTCAAACCTAAAGGTGGGGTTGCTAAGGATGCTACCTGCTTCCACTGCGGTAAGACTGGGCATTGGAAGCGGAACTGCAAGGTATACCTGGAAGATCTGAAGAAGAAGAGAAGTGAGACTTATACAGCTCAATTGGTACCAGGATTCAGGAACTGTAGTACTTAGCCTGGAGGTCTAGAGTTCGAATCCTGGGAAAGGCAAAAATCCACTAGCCAGGGGTGGGAAGTACTTGTGAGTAACGGCACGGCCGAGGTCGCCATAGGGGCCGCCAAATAGAGATTTGGCCGCCGGAGGGGCCGCCAAATATAGATTTGGCCGCCAAAGGGGCTGAGGGGCCGGGGTGGAGTTGTGACTCATAAAATTCGTAAAATATATAGAAAAATTAGATAAATTTCTGTAAAATACATAATTTTGAATTATGTACAGTAGTGTGATAGTCATGGCCCAAGTCCCTATTTTAATTAGATTAAAATATGTGTGTAATTCATATTACGACCTGCGTGCCGTTATTTGTGTTGTGTGTGTTGTATTGTGATTGCGACCTGCGTGTCGGCCTTTTATTTATTATTTCTGTTAAAATTAGTTTAAGACTCGAATGTAACTCGAGTATAAATTTTGTAATGTACAAAATTGAAGATGAAGGAAATTCTGGAGAAGACGGACTCGTGGGAAGCAAGCCGACAACACATGGGGTTCTGGAAGGAGGAGCTTAGAGAAGCTGCTGCCTAGACCCTAGGTTGACCAAAGGATCTTCTCATTGGCTTGAGAAGATCTTAGTAGGGCCATGACTAATCACACTTTAATTTTCTTGTATATTTTATTTTTGCTTATATGTATGTGATGCATGTTAGTATAGAATAGAATATACATGAGTGTATGTGATGCACATGTAATGTGGGAACCACATCTTGATGTGCACCTAATACACATTTAGGTTAAATTAGATTTAATAAATGCCTAAATACGATGCACATCATCGATTAGATTAGATCTAAATCGAAATCAACTCGTATATGTCTAACGAGCCTTGATACCCATCACTACCACGATCATATGCGATTGTTGAATCTGCCAAAGCAGAGCAATGCATTTAATCGTGGTGGGATGCGGAGGGACAATCTTGGTCCCGCCTATCACGCTTGGGTTAGATTGAGCTCAATTAAATTGAGTAACTAGTTAGCTCAATTGGATCGAGCCTAACTATAGGCATACTCCAATAGTTGGAAAGGTAGGACAAGATCGCATTTATCAATAGTCTTGGGCGATTTAGCCAAAGCTAACTCAAGATTATTCATAAATGTTAATTCTTGATCCTATAAACAAGAGTTGCATAGAGATGTAATTGGTAATTAGTACCTACCGATCATACTAAGTCTTGGGCGATTTAGCCAAAGCTAACTCAAGGCGTAGTATGATGTGGATCTTGACCTACGAGAATTATAGTTAGTTGGTGTGGATCTAGTAGTGTGGTTTTACCACATCTATGACTCGATTCTACCAAAGCCCTATAATTCAGTGGGAGCATCATTTAATTAAAGGCCTAATTAAATGATAAATAAAATATGATACAATAGTGAATATTTATTTTCTGCATTTTATGTTGTAGATTACCATGTCAAACACGAACACTCTCTCTCTACGATCTGTTCTTGAGAAGGACAAGCTCCTAGGAGCTAATTTCCTGGACTGGTACGGGAACCTGAGGATAGTCCTCACGCAGGAACGTAAGCTGTACATTCTGGAGCAATCAGTTCCTGATGCACCACCAGCCTCTGCCGCTCGTAGTGTTAGAGATGCTCATCAGAAGCATCTAGATGACGCGTTAGACGTGTCATGCCTAATGCTATGCTGTATGTCTCCTGAGCTTCAGAAGCAACACGAGAAAATGAATGCTTTTAATATGATTGGCCATCTCAAGCAACTATATCAAGGGCAGGCAAGGCATGAGAGGTTTGAAGTGACTCAGACCCTCTTTTCATGCAAGATGAAAAAGGAAACCCCTGTAGGAACTCACGCACTCCAAATGATTGAGTACGTCGAGAACCTCGAGAGGTTGGGGTTCCCTTTGGGCCAAGAGCTGGCTACCGATCTGATCCTGCAATCGTTGCCGGTGAGTTACCGTCAATTCGTCATGAACTACAACATGAACGAATTAGACAAACCACTGCCCGAGATACTCAACATGTTAAGAACTGCTGAGCCTAATCTCACCACTGCCAAGTCCAGTACCGTCCTAATGGTACAAAAGGGCAAGGGTAAGGGCAAGTGGAAGCCCAAAAGTAAGGGTAAGACCCAAACCAAGGGCAAAGCCAGCTCTTCAACACTCAAACCTAAAGGTGGGGTTGCTAAGGATGCTACCTGCTTCCACTGCGGTAAGACTGGGCATTGGAAGCGAAACTGCAAGGTATACCTGGAAGATCTGAAGAAGAAGAGAAGTGAAACTTCAACTTCAGGTATAAATGTTATAGAAGTCAACCTTTCTATTTCTACATCATGGGTATTAGATACTGGGTGTGCTTCTCACATTTGTACTAATGTGCAGGCGCTGAGAAATAGCAGGGCATTGGCCAAGGGCGAGGTGGAACCAAGTCAAGTCAAACTTGATTTGGATTTGGGTCAAGTCAAACTTGCCGTTTATGGACTTTCCATATTTAGCCAAGTCAAACTTGACTTCATTTTTTCTCCATCTATTTGTTCTTTGCGTGTGACCCTATAGGTTCTTGTAAAGTTGACAATGCTTCTAACCTCTTAGAAACATAAGCAATGAGCGGTATCTAGCAACACATCATTGCTACCCAAGTTACAAGAATGTTGAGATCCAACATCACTAATGTGACTACTAATTATGACTTTCATAATATGTGACAATGTCCTTCTATCGTCGATATCTAGATTGATCTTCTATGAAGCATAGACCGTGTCATCCTCCAATCAATCTGTGTCTTGAACTCCAAGTAGACTCACTATAATCAAATAAGCTCAATATCTCATATTGCCTTATTTGGGCATGGCCATGCACTTAGTGATCTCACTCTATCAAGACTATGATATCTCTCCCGTCATATAGGAGGGATAGATCTCATCTACATCACTCACATCCCTCCGCATAATTTGTTACATACCCAGTAATCGCCTTTATAGTCCACCCAGTTACGGGTGACGTTTGACGAAACCAAAGTACATAACTCCTTATGTAGGGAACTATGGTGACTTCAGGTCTAAGGACTAATAGTCATACTAATAGTCATATGAGAAAGTATATGACACTCATATAACGATCCATGATACTTTCTCATGGCGGGTCATTCAGTATACATTCTCCAATGCATACTCATGTGTCAACTTGATATCTCATATCCATGACTTGTGAGATCAAGTCATCGTGTTGACCTACATGCTAGTCTCTATGCATTAACATTGTCCCTGAATGTTAATACTTGACTAGGAATAATTAAGAATAGTATTCTCTATATCATCTCACTATCGATTCAACCAATCGATTGATATAGATATGAACCTACTACCAAGGACGTTATTACACTTAGTTATTTGGCACCAATACAAGTAAGTATAATAACCATAATCAAATGTCTTTATATATATATGAAATATGATACAATGAGTCCATACAACAACCATCACATGATTGGCTCTAGGGCTCTCACTAACAATACTTGATCATTAATCTTCCTTGATGAAGTGGCATCCACACTTAATGCTCTTGATGATGTGGAGCATCATCAATGGTTGGCTCCATACCAATTCATCACCATGACGTGGCACTAACATGGGGATCCAATACTGATTTGATCCAATTTGTTTGTTCAGGCACAATTCGGGTACCCATGCCTGAACTTTAGGTCTGGACTGGTTCAGTACAGCATAGTAGAATCTTTGTCTAGATTTGGTTATATAGCCTAGTTCGGATCGATTTAGAACCGACTTCTGTTTTCCAAAAATCATGTCAAGACCCTTGGAACCAGAAGTGAACCGTTCTAAGGCTGATCTAAGGTCCTTGACTTGAGTTTTCAGGGAGGAGTTCTCTTTCTCAAGTTTTTCAACTTGAGTAGAGGTTCCTTCTTGAACCTTCTCAGTCAAGGATCTAGAGTCAGCTCTCTCTTTCAGGAGTTTTACTTCCTATCGGAGAGATTCGACTCGGAGTTTAGCTTTCGCCAAGTCTCGAGAAAGATACGCAATTAATTCATTTAACTAATTTTTAGAAAAACCACTTACAGTTATTTCTCAATCCTCTGAAAATGTAAGTTTATCGTCGTCCGCCTCCGATTCTGACTCGGTCTCGATTTCTTCTAAGACGGTTAGTGCGAGCAGGTTCGACTGTGAGAACTCTTCTTCTTCTTCTGAGGACTCGTCCCATGTTGCCTGAAGTACTTTCTTCTTTCTCGTCTTCTTTGTTTCTTTCAGATTGGAGCATTCAGTCTTATAGTGACCCTTCTTCTTGCACTCGTAACAGGTCACGTTGGGTTTATTCTTTTCATTTGAGGGTTCAGCTTGTTCTTCCTTTCTTCGGTTGGCTTTTCTTCTGTTGGTCTGGTTTTTTAGCTCTTTGTAGTAGTCTCGGGCTAGCCGAACCAGCTTAGGCCGATTTCCCTCGCTGTCTTCTGAGTTTGAATCTGAATCAAACTCGGGTGCAGGTTGAGGCTTTTTCTTGGTTATCTTTTCAGCTTTACCTGCAACAAAGGCAATGCCTTTCTCGGCCAAATTGCAGTTAGTCTGCTCATGTAATTTTAATTCAGAAAATAGTTCATCTAACTTAATTTTTGAAAGGTCCCTTGAAACCTTGTATGCATCTAACATAGATGCCCACAAGGTGTTTCTCGGGAAAGCGTT
>JAGFNQ010007857.1:0-23644 GCA_024364735.1 Boesenbergia rotunda | reverse complement strand
CTACATGTAGATATGTCAATGAAGATCTTACTGCGGCTTAAGTGCGATGTTCCTTTGACTTGCGGTGTTCAAGTCATCTTGGTCATGGAGACTTATACTTTAACATCTTAAGCAAGCATCTCCAAGGAGGTGTGGACCCGGGATGGTTGGGTGTAAGCCGAAGTGCCCGAAGATGTTTGAACAGCCTACAAAGGATTCACCACTCCTTGCGAGGAGATGTATACCCAGGCCTATCGTCGGATTGTTACTCAAAGCCTCTGGCCAGAGCATATCATGTTAAGAGTGCGAGTCTCTTAAATACATGAGAGTAATTAGAAATCCAAAGGACGAGGAAGACACTACTTGGGCTAGGTGTGACGTAGTCAGCCTAGTGGGGACTGACACCATAGACCGTGTCCTGAACCAAGTGGGTATAAGGTGGTGAAGGGAATGAGGCACGATTCATTAGAGCTGCTGAAGGGTTTCAGAATAATTTCTTCTGAGGTCAAACCGTTGATCTTTCGATTAATTGGGGATCATGATGTACTACTAGGTGCCACTCATGATCGTTCTATAATTAATGGGTTAATTATAGACGGCCAACATAAATCGAAAGCCTATTTAGTCACACGCAATACGAGTAATCCGAGGGATTTAAAACGAGTTGAAAATTGGATTTTCCGATCAAGAGAAACGAGTCGAATCTGAGTTAATCAGAGGCGCAATGGAAGCTAAAATGGCTAAGTCTTTTGAAGGCTTTTTGGGCGAATTAAATGAGTTTAATTCGCGACCGGTTCGGGTTGGTTTGGCCGGCCAAAGGAGGTGCTAACCCTCCTTGTGGTGGCCGGCCATTAAAGGAGATTAAACCAATTTAATTGGTTTAATTAATAAAATAAATCTAGTGTGATTTGTTTTATAAATTATGGATAAATAAATTTGTATAAAGAAATTTATATAAATAAAATTTATAGAAATTTATTCTTTTATGGAAGATTAAAATAATCCATGAATTGGTTTATTTTAATTTTATAAAATCAATTATGAATTGATTTTTCCATAATAAGAAAGTTTATAAATTTCTTATAAAATTTATTCCATAATTTAAAGAGAAGAAGAATTAGTTTTATTATAAATTAGTTTATAATAAAACTTGGTTTAAACGGAATAATTAGTTAAGAAAATTTATAGGATAAATTTCTTATAACTAATTCCGTTTAGAGGGAGACTTAGCAAGGAGTTGCTACTATATAAAGGACCCAAAGGCTAGCCCTTTATTCACACAATCAATCAATTAATCAAGAGATTAATTACTCTCTCCCTCTCTCTCTTCTCTTCTCTCCTCCTCCTCTTCTCCTTCTCATTAGGGCCGGCGCCCTTCCCCTTGCTTAGGGCCGGTGCCTCCCTCTCACACCCTAGGGCCGGCGCACCCTAGGGTTGCCGTGAGCTACACGAAGAAGAAGAACCACAACAAGAAGAAGAAGAAGCGGATAGCGACTCCTCTCCTCTCGGAATTCGATTCCGTTACTTCTTGTTGGTTAGTTTCTAATTTTTCTCTTGTCCTTCTAGTTGTGCCTTCCGAGAATCTAGTAGTTCTCGTCGGCACAAAACTCGTGACTTTGCGAAGTCATCCCGAAGAGAACTCGGCGTGGACGCGAATAGAGGCGAAGCTTCCAAGGGACGCTACGGTTGGATCTCGTCCCTTTCTTCAAGTTACGCGAGGTATAAAAGTAAATTAGTTTACTTTTCCGCAAACTTTTATTTCATGATTATGTCGATACACCATAAGGTTGCATGCTAGATACGAAGTTAAAATAATTTAGGAAATTATTTTATGCAAACTCTTCCGCTGCACGTAAAAATTTTAAATTTTACGAACTCGTATCCTTGTCGACATGCACCCGGTCCCAACATTGATAAATACGGACACTATCAATTCTGTTGAGACTAGCATGGGTTATTCTCTAATCAGCTGATTCTCACTGGCTAGTGACATTGGGATGTCCGGAGATAAACATGGATGCTAGTTAAGGGAACTAGTTCATTGGAGTGACTAGCTGTAAGACTTCATATGGAATCTATCTATAGAAATGTCAATGAAGTTCTTACTGCGGCTTAAGTGCGATGTTCCTTTGACTTGCGGTGTTCAAGTCATCTCGGTCATGGAGACTTATACTTTAACATCTTAAGCAAGCATCTCCAAGGAGGTGTGGACCCAGGATGATTGGGTATAAGCCGAAGTGCCCGAAGATGTTTGAACAGCCTACAAAGGATTCACCACTCCTTGCGAGGAGATGTATACCCAGGCCTATCGTCGGATTGTTACTCAAAACCTCTGGCCAAAGTATATCATGTTTAGAGTGCGAGTCTCTAAAATACATGAGAGTAATTAGAAATCCAACGGACGAGAAAGACACTACTTGGGCTAGGTGTGACGTAGTCAGCCTAGTGGGGACTGACACAAATAGACCGTGTCCTGAACCAAGTGAGTATAAGATGGTGAAGGGAATGGGGCACGATTCATTAGAGCTGCTGAAGGGTTTCAGAATAATTTCTTCTGGGGTCAAACCGTTGATCTTTCGATTAATTGGGGATCATGATGTACTACTAGGTGCCACTCATGATCGTTCTATAATTTGTTGATTATAGACGGCCAACATAAATCGAAAGCCTATTTAGTCACACGCACTACGAGTAATCCGAGGGATTTAAAATGAGTTGAAAATTGGATTTTCCGATTAAGAGAAATAAGTCGAATCTGAGTTAATCAGAGGCGCAATGGAAGCTAAAAATGGCTAAGTCTTTTGAAGGCTTTTTGGGCGAATTAAATCAGTTTAATTCGCGTTGGTTCGGCTCGGTTTGGGCCGGCCAAAGAGGGTGCCAACCCTCCTTGGTTGGTCGGCCACCTATTGGGGAGATAATTAGGTTTAATTAATAAAGTAAATCTAGCGCGATTTATTTTATAAATTATGGATAAATAAATTTGTATAAAGAAATTTATATAAATAAATTTATAGAAATTTATTCTTTTTATGGAAGTTAAAATAATCCATGAATTGGTTTATTTTAATTTTATAAAATCAATTATGAATTGATTTTTCCATAATAAGAAAGTTTATAAATTTCTTATAAAATTTATTCTATAATAAAAGGAGAGATTAATTAGTTTTATTATAAAGTTAGTTATAATAAAACTTGGTTTAAACGGAATAATTCATAAGAGAATTTATAGGATAAATTTCTTATGATAATTAATTAGTTTTATTATAAAGTTAGTTATAATAAAATTCATAAGAGAATTTATAGGATAAATTTCTTATGATAACTAATTAGTTTTATTATAAAGTTAGTTATAATAAAACTTGGTTTAAACGGAATAATTCATAAGAGAATTTATAGGATAAATTTCTTATGATAATTAATTAGTTTTATTATAAAGTTAGTTATAATAAAATTCATAAGAGAATTTATAGGATAAATTTCTTATGATAACTAATTAGTTTTATTATAAAGTTAGTTATAATAAAACTTGGTTTAAACGGAATAATTCATAAGAGAATTTATAGGATAAATTTCTTATGATAACTAATTCCATTAATTCCGTTAATTCGGTTAAGAGGAGACTTGGCAAGGCAGAAGCAACTATATAAGGAACCATAGGCAAGCCTTGGATTCCTAAGATTTGGATGATCGAAATAGAGCTCTCCATCTCTCTCTTCTCTCTCTCCTCCTTCCCCCCCCCCCCCCCCCCCTCTTCCATTAGGGCCGGCGGCCACCCTAGCTCCATTAGGGCCGGCGCCCAACCTACACCAAGGCAAGGTGTTGCCGTGAGCTTCAAGGAGAAGAAGAAACCAACCAAGAAGAAGAAGAAGCGGATTACATCTCCCTCTCTCTCGGAATTCGATTCCGTTACTTCGTTGGTTAGTTTCCTTTTCTTCTCTTGATCTTCTTAGTTGTGCCTTCCGAGGATCTAGTAGTTCTCGTCGGCACAAAACTCGTGACTTTGCGAAGTCATCCCGAAGAGAACTCGGCGTGGACGCGAATAGAGGCGAAGCTTCCAAGGGACGCTACGGTTGGATCTCGTCCCTTACTTCGAGTTACGCGAGGTACAAAGTAAATTAGTTTACTTTTCCACAAAGTTTTATTTTATGATTATGTCAACACATCATAAGATTGCATGCTAGATACGAAGTTAAAATAATTTAGGAAATTATTTTATGCAAATTCTTCCGCTGCACGTAAAAATTTAACATTTTACGAACTCGTATCCTTGTCGACATGCACCCGGTCCCAACACCGGGCGCCCCCAAGGTGAAGGCAAGACAAGCTAAGCATGTAATGCTTCGGAAGCACACTGGGGAGGGTGCCCCCATGCTCCCGGGCGCCCCCGTGCTCCCGGGCGCCTCGGATGCTCCGGGTGCCCTAGGTCCAAGCCAACGAGGTAGATAAGTTCAAGCCAACGAGAAGCCAGCAGACTGATTCAACCCGGGCGCCCCCTGCTTCCCGGGCGCCCCCGTCATAGCTCGATCCCGATTTTGGAGGGATTAGAGCTGACCGAGAGAGTTACGGATTAGAGGACACGTGGAGGGCGCCCCCAGACTTGCTATAAAAGGGGCTCGACCCCTGAGGCTTCAGTATCACTTCTACAAACGCCAATACGCTCTTCTACTCAAGCGCTCTGCCCCGGAAACCTCCCAATTCGAGATACAAGCGCCGATGATGTCCCTCTGCTCCAAAATACAATCCACACCGGGCGTCGGTAACAAAGAGCTGACTTTTTAAGTTTATTGTACTTCATTTGTAATGTCTGTCTGTAAACCTTTTTGCACACATATAGAATTTCCCGCAGTAAACGGTCAACGACCGTGGGCCTTGGAGTAGGAGCCGACCACGACTCTGAACCAAGTAAATCGCTTGAGTACTTTACGTTGTGTTTTAAATTTCTGCTGCTAATTCTCTTAATCTCAAATCCGAAACGTTTTACAATATTCACCCCCCCCTCTATCGTATTCTCTCGATCCAACAAAGTCCATATCCTAAACATCAAAGACTACCTAGGTAAATTCCAGTCTAAGTCAACTCCAGGGGTCTTCATAGGATATTCAACAACAAGTAGGGCCTACAGGGTCTACAATAAACAAACTAACAAAATTGAAGAAACAACCAATCTAATATTTGATGAAGAAACTAATTCAAAATCTAATAATCCAAATCTAAATTCATCAAAAATTGATCATGAAGATAATGAACAAATTAGTGAACCATCAATTAAACCATTAGTTGAACCTCTAAATAAACTGACTATTGAACCAACTACTGAGTCAATTGAACCAATAATTGAACCAACCCAAGCAATTGAACCAAATATTGAACCGAACCGTCCAGCCGGACCTGAAGCTGAACCAAGTACTAGAAAAACCAAGAAACCCAGACTTAGTCACCCAACTGATCAAATTGTGGGTGATCCAACCTTAGGAGTCAGAACTAAGTCTTCCTATAGAAATCTTAGTCAGATCGCACTGATTTCGAAAATCAAACCTAAGACTATAGAGGAAGCCTTACCTGATCCTGATTGGATCATAGCAATGCAAGAGGAATTAGCCCAATTTGAAAGGAACCAAGTCTGGGAACTAGTACCTATACCTGAGGGCAAATCCATTATTGACACTAAGTGGGTGTTTAGGAATAAGCTAAATGACCAAGGGGAAATAGTTAGAAATAAAGCCCGCTTAGTAGCTAAAGGGTTCAGTCAAGTCGAAGGGTTACACTATGACGAAACCTATGCCCCAGTAGCCAGACTTGAGTCTATTAAAATGTTGCTAGCCTTTGCAGCCCATAAAGGATTTAAACTCTACCGAATGGATGTAAAATCAGCCTTTCTGAATGGGTTTATTAGAGAAGAAGTCTATGTAGGACAACCCCCCGGTTTTGAGGACTTAGAAAAATCTGACCATGTTTACAAACTCAATAAGGCACTATATGGACTAAAATAAGCACCTAGGGAATAGTATGAACGCCTGTCAACCTACCTCATTTCTAAGGAATTTAACCAAGGACAAATTGACTCAACTCTTTTTGTTAAGACCTTAGAAAAAGACATCTTTATTGCCCAAATCTATGTTGACGATATATTTTTGGATCCACCAACTCAAATTTCTTAAAAGAATTTGTAAAAAATAATGGAAAACGAATTTGAAATGAGCTTAGTTGGTGAGCTTAATTTCTTTCTAGGATTACAAATTAAGCAAACTAGGGATGGAAATTATGTCCATCAATCCAAATATGCTGAGTTAATAAAGAAATTTAAAATGGATAACTCCAAAAGCATAAGTACCCCTATGGCCACAAATGTAAAAATAGATAGTACCCTGATGGTAAACATGTAGACCTTAAACTATATCAAGTATGATTGGTAGTCTACTTTACCTTACAGCCAGCAGACTTGATATCCTTTTTGCTGTAGGAATGTGTGCTAGATACCAAACCTGTGCTAAGAAATGCACTTAGCAGCCCTAAAAAGAATACTTAGGTACATTAAGGGCACCCTAAATATAGGGATTTGGTATCCTAGGACCTCAACTTTTGACCTGTCAGGATACTCGGATTCTGACTGTGTTGGTTGTAAACTAGATAGAAAGAGTACAAGTGGAAGCTGCCAACTCTTAGGAAATAGTCTAGTGAGTTGGTGCAGCAGAAAGCAGCACTGCGTAGCTCTATCCACAACCGAAGCTGAGTATGTTGCTTTAGGAGAGTGTGTAGCATAACTCTTATGGATGATGCACACTCTTAAGGACTTCCAGCTTGTTTACACCCAAACCCAAGTCTACATTGATAATATAAGTTCAATTAATCTAACTAAGAACCAATTCAACACTCTAGAACTAAGCACATAGAAGTTAAACACCACTTCGTAAGAGATCATGTAGCCAGGGGTGAGATAGTCCTTAAGCATGTAGAGTCAAAATCTAACTTAGCTGATATCCTCACCAAACCCTTACCTGAGTCTGAGTTCAGCTCACTAAGAAGGCAGTTAGGGTTATGCTTGGTAGAATATGACTGCTCTACTTATGTTTTTTTTCAAAAATTGTTTCATTTCTTATTTAATTTGAAAAATCATTTTTTTTGTTATTTATTTTATTTAAAATGATTTTTCGACTTAGTTTTTTTCAAAACTTACCCCCTTCAAAACTAGGGCTTTTTCGCAAATGGACTTAGCTTAGGCTCTAACCCTAAAACTGCATGCACCTATAGATCTAGAAGCCAGCATCTCACAAGCACCTTAGGGTACTTTTGATTGATAACCTAGACTGGGTTGAGATGCTTAGGTCTATGCCTTGATTCAAGATGCTTTAAGTCAGTGCATCTGCAGTAATTGGGGCAACAAATACAAATTAAACAGTAATCAGGTTAAGTGTCAAGCTTAGAAAATCTAACTAGATCAGAACACTTACTTGATTAACCCTAGCGAAAGCTACTATTATAATAGTTAGTAAGTAGCCAATTGGGCTAGACAGGACCCGGAAGAGAAAATTTAAATTGATTTGGTCCAGTTTATACTTAGTTTTGGTTCAGTACAACACCTTACTTTTATTACTCTTTTTTTTTGCTATATTTTTTTTGATATATGGCAAAGGGGGAGAGATTGGAAAGGAGAGAAAAGAAGGTTTTACAATTTTTCAAACTTTTAAATTTTTTTTAAACTTTTTATCTCTTTTTTCAAAAAAAAGTAAAGTAAATCACTTTGGAAAAATTTTCTAAGTATTATAAAATCAAAATCTGGCTTGGAAATTTTTCTAAGTATTAAACTGCTTGAAAATTTTCTAAGTATTAAAACTTCAAAATCAGTTTAGAAAATTCTCTAAAGTGCAAAGTGTTTTCAAAATTATTTTAAGTACTTAACTCAAAAGTGTTTTCAAAATTATTTTAAGTACTTAACTCAAAAGTGTTTTCAAAATTATTTTAAGTACTTAACTCAAAAGTATTTTCAAAATTATTTTAAGTACTTAACTCAAAAGTGTTTTCAAAATTCTTTTAAGTACTTAACTCAAAAGTGTTTTCAAAATTCTTTTTCGTACTTAACTCAAAAGTGTTTTCAAAATTATTTTAAGTACTTAACTCAAAAGTGTTTTCAAAATTCTTTTAAGTACTTAACTCAAATTGTTTAGAAAATTCTTTTAAGTACTTAACTCAAATTATTTTGAAAATTAGTTTAAGTACTTGTTTTCAAAATTCTTTTAAGTACTTAACTTAAAATTGTTTTCAAAATTTTCTAAGTACTAAAGCTAAACGTGTTGGAAAATTTTCTAAGTACCCAACTCAAAATATTTTTGGAAAATTTTTCTAACTTAAAAATCCCGTTTTGAAAATCTTCAAAGTATTGAAAACCTGAAAAACTTTTCAATTTTAGAAAACAAAGACTTAGAAACATTTTCAAAAACCCCACGAATGTTTGAAAAACTCAGGGGGAGATTTCTTCCAGGGGAGGAAATTAAAACTAGTACTTTACTTAATTGTTGTTTAACTTAACTTTTTGAACCAGGTTGCCATAAATCAAAAAGGGGGAGATTGTTGATGCAGGCAGCACCTAAGTCAAACCTGGGTTTTGATCATAGCAAAGGGTTCAGAAGTTAAGATGATATTGTTGTCTAACATGTTCATTGATTGTGTAGGAAGAAGCCTAGGTACACTAGGCAAGAAGTCCTGGCAAAGGGCTGGGCAAAGAAGTCCTGGTCAAGGAATGGCTAAGAAGACCTGACCAGAAGCGGGCAAAGAAGTCATGGTCGAGGACTGGGCATGAAGTCCTAGCAAGGGGCTGGGCACCGAAGACTGACCGGAAGTTGGGCACGAAGACCTGGTCAGGTGGATCGGGCAAAATCCAACCGGAGGAGCCGGTTGGCAAAAGGTAAACACTCCTGAGAGGAGTAGGTGAGGACGCGTTCCCTATCGAGGGAACAGTAGGTGTCGGTTTGACCTAGGGTTCCATTTGGGGACCCGAAGTCAGAACCAAGACAGCTATGGCTGTAATTATTACTTACTATGTTTTTGGACTAACTTAGTTACAGGTCGAAGGACTAATCGTCTGCAAGTGAAGGTTCTTCACTGGGCCTAGGCGCCCGAATGAAATTAGGCGCCCGTAAGGATACGGGCACCCAAGAGTGAAGTCAATGTTGGAACCTGGATGGCTAGAGAGGGGGGGGGTGAATATAGCCAATCACTTGGACTTTAAGCACTTATTGAATTTCTGCACTTCACTTTGTTAGTAGCACAACGGAAGTATCGAAAACAGAGTATGCAGAAAAATAGGAAATAAAACAAACTAACACCACTAGCAAGATCGCTAACAAGGAGGGTTTACAAGGTTCGGGGATAACTAGCTCCTACTCCTTGGCGTGCCCGTAAGGTGGGCGATCCCTTGATCGTCGGCAGATCAAGCCCCGGTGAACACCGGATAGAAAGCAACCTCCTTCTCGGTGGTGTGACCTCTCCACAGCGTTTCAATCAATGATATAGGTTTAAGCACAATGAAACACAAGAAGATCTTACTTAGCACTTAGCAAAGACAAGAACACAGCAAGCTTCACCTGAGCTCCACCCAGCGACGATCTCACGCAAGAACCCTTTCTTCGTGTCTTCTCACTGTTGGACTCTAAGCCTCTTGTTCTATCCTCCAAGTACTCAAGCAAGGGATGGTTGCTTCACTGATTTCAGATGCTTGCTCAAGATGATGAAACTTCAGAACACGCAAGCAAAGTGTGGAGAACACAAATGCGCAGCAAGAACTCAAGCCAAAAAATGATTCAGCGAACTCTACTCTGCTCTTCTCCTCTACGCCCTTTTGTTTCTCCACTGAACACAGATGACACCATCTCACAGCAGCCTCCAGCTGCCTACCTACCAACGCTAGCTACCACTGAGCTCTCCCTGGACTCCCTGAGCTTCCCTCAGCCAAGCTCCAGTCAGCAGCTCCAGTCTGTAGCTCCAGCCGTTGCAACCTGAGATGGAAAACGGACAAACCTGCTCCAAGGAAAGACCACCATTGACTCTCCTTGAGTGTTGAATCCTTCCCTGTCACCTGCAGCTTCATCAGATCATTAAAGCAGTATATCAAACAGAAAATCAAGTATCAGAGTTGATACGCAGAGAATCGGATACGTTCAGACGCGATCAGAGCGTCTGACAGTGCATTTTGAATTAAAGTGATCGGTCACCGGACCGATCCAGGGCCTGTGGGTCGGTCACCAGACCGATCCAGGGCCTGTGGGTCGGTCACCAGACCGATCCACCGCTTAGCTGGGACTCCCTGCTCTCGCGGTGACACAAGCCTGATCGGTCACCAGACCGATCAGAGTGAATCCTGATCGGTCACCAGACCGATCAGGTAGCTCCCTGTCCGATCAGGCTCATGCCTGATCGGTCCACGTCTGAGTGAACAGTAACTGCGGAAATCAAACCCTAAGTCGTGGATCGGTCACCAGACCATTCAGGAGCTGATCAGCGGGGGAACTCAACTCACTGTTCGCTCCCTGATTGGTCACCAGACCGATCAGAAGCAAGTCAGTGAGGAAGCTACCTGCTCCCTGATCGGTCACTAGACCGATCAGGAGCCAAGCAGCGAGGCAACAGCCTGCTGCCTAATCGGTCACCAGACCGATCAGGAGCCACACAGTAGGTTCCCAACCTCACTGTGCGCTCCCTGATCGGTCACCAGACCGATCAGTCATCGCTGGATCGGTCACCAGACCGATCCACGAAGGAGCAGCGTGCCAACATCCCTGATCGGTCACCAGACCGATCCAGGGACTCAAACCTAGCCCTCCAAGCTAGGGTTTCATCTAACCTTGCCCTCCAAGCTAGGACTTTTTCACCTAACCCTCCAAGTTGGGAATTTTCACCTAACCCTCAAAGTTAGGACTTTTCACCTAGCCCTCCAAGCTATGACTTTTCACCCAACTCTTCCGAATTAGGACTTTTCCAAACCTAGCCCTCCAAGCTAGGACCTGACCCTCCAAGCCAGGACTTTTTCACCTAACTCTCCAAGTTGGGAATTTTCACCTAACCCTCCAAGTTAGGACTTTTCACCTAGCCCTTCAAGCTAGGACTTTTCACCCAACTCTTCCGAATTAGGACTTTTCCAACACCTAGCCCTCCAAGCTAGGATTTTCCACACCTAACCCTTCAGGTTAGGATTTTCCAACACCTAGCCCTCCAAGCTAGGATTTTCCATACCATGCCTAATCTCCTATCAGAACTTAATCATAATCATAATAATCATCAACCTAAACTAAAATCGGTGTCAACACCAAAACAACAATCAGGGCAGACTGCATCAACAATCTCACCCTTTTTGTTGTTTGACAACCCGATTTTAAGTTTAGGGATTCTCAATCAATTTTTTCAAATTTCAGAATCATAGGGGAATCAAGATCCTCCCCCTACAATATAATCATCCTAAACTTAACCAACCAACACTCTCCCCCTTTGTCGAACACCGAAAAGGGTCTAGAAGGGTTGTTAAGTTTAACCATACTCTCCCTCAACCCTAGGGAAATCCCAAAACAATAAAGATTTGATTGATTTTTGATAAACATATGAACACATATGACAAAAATAGGGCATGACAAATCAAGCATATGTATCATATGAACATTGCATCATAAGCATGAATGAGGCATATAAACAAATAGTAATCATGTGAACTCATATAAGCCAACATCCTAAGGATGATAAGGCAAATATGCATGCAAAGTGTCAGATGCAGCACTTAGTAAGATCATCATTTATTAAAATATAAGTGCATCAAACCGAACAACCAAACAGATGCATATCAATGCATCGAGGTCAAACAAGTATGGCACAAGGCCAGAGAAGTCAAGTCACTAGGCATACAGCCTGAGAGTCATACAATCCAAGAGATCAGACAGACAAATCACAAACAATTACAGAATATATCAGTCATCAGCGGGGGGGGGGGGTCAGCCTGCATCGGATCATCCAGCGTATCATCAGCATCCACGGGCCCAGGTGCAGCACTACCGGAAGGCGCATCCCCTGGAAATGTATGTCGGCGCCACTCACCGTACCAGGTCTGCTGCAACGTGCTAACCTCGGAGACAGTCGACTCTACTGATGTAAGTCTGCGATCGATGGATCGGAACTGTGAGCGGACCTCCTCGCGGTAAATCTCTCACAACTGAAAGTCATGCTGGAAGGTCTGATCCAGCTCTGAAATCTGCCAGCGCAGATCCGGCTCAGGCTCATCGTAGTAATCAGCAGCAGCAGGAGCCTCATGAGGTGCAACAGCATCGGGTGCTGCCTGAAAATGTGGTGCTCCCCCAAGTAGGTCACCGAGTCCTCTCCCATCCTTCCAAACCAAGACCCCATCGCGATCCCGTATGATGATGCCTAATTTGGCAAACGCCCGCCGACCAAGCCAACAATCCTGTCGAACCAGGCACTATCCTGCCTTTGGTGACATCAACACCGACTGACATAAGTCAATCGGTGATGACATGACCAAATGGCATGTAGACCGTGCGACGGCTCGGCTCACGATAGGATAAGATGGACTGAAAGATGCTCTCCATGATATCGAAGTTCATCCGGCGGTGCATGCCGTAGAGCATAAGGCAATGGTAGGGTTGGATTTTAGTTAAAGGCTTGGAAGTAATTGGGAGGATACAATTTGTGATAATCTTGAACAAGATGTAACTAGTGGGAGAGAGACGAAGTGCTACAAAGGTAGGAAAATCAGGGCCCGGCTCATCGAGACCAGCTGGGCGGGGATGACCGAAGAAATACTAATAGATACCATCGGGAGTAACATCCGTAAAAGGTGCCAATAAAGGATCAGGAAGCTCGGGGTAGATCGAATACAGATTTGGTGATCGTCGACCACCCAGATACTCTGCTAAAATCTCGTAAGAGAAATCAAGGTTCCCCTTGGCGACTCGAGTGGTGAACTCGAAGCCCCCCTGAGGACCGTGCTGAAGATTGTTGTAAAATTCGAAGACTAGGTCGTAATTGATAGGTCTCTCCAGAGAGAGGAGGAAACCAAGGTTGTAAAAAGTGACGATCTCCATGATCGAGGGACAATACTCAGTCAGGAAAGGGACATCTATCGATCGGCAGGGTAACAATTTAAAGGTCCTCGATTGGAAAGCCTGCTCACAAGCGACATTTGGAAAGCGAGAGCTCGAGGAAGGCTGAGGCCTTCTGGAGGGTGCAGATGAGGAAGGGGCTTTCCCCTTTGCGCTGCCCTCTGCGGGTTCTTTACCCTTTGATGATTTTCTAAAGATTGGAATAGGTCATGATGGCGGATTTGATCAAGAGAAGTGAATCGAATCATGATATAAGTTTAGGTTTGATCAAATTATAAGATGTAATCAAAGACCCAATTAGAGAGCATGATCAAGACACAATGATTAAAAGAACACAGTTTAATCAGAGACACAAGGTAGACATGATCATAAGAACACAATTTAAGCATAAGGTAGAATTGATCAAGGGTAAGATATGGCACAGATGGGTCACGGCCAAAACAAGAGGTCACGGCACAACAAGAGAATATCAAAACATGGTTAGCCACAAATACATAATCTATGAAGTGATCTGAAAAGAAATTAACTAAACATGCGTACTTAGGTGCCATTGAAGATGTTCTTGAAGGTTGGAAGGAAAAACTCGCGCAGAAGAGGATCCCCGGTGCAAGAAAGGAGCGCAAACACCTTCAGCGAGAGAGAAACTCACAGGAAGAAGGAAGAGCTTGTAGAAACCCTTCTCAGGATCGCTCACGTAGAAACTCACTCGAGGAAGAAGGGGACTCACGGAAGGCTCTCACGTAGAATGAAGAGGCGCAAGGTAGTGGGGTTTCAGCGCTAGGGCTTTGGAAGAAGAGGGGTTTTCGCAAAGTTAATCGATTAGTGGATCGGTCCACCAACCAGACTTTAATGCGATTGAACGGATCACCGTTCGATCTGAGAACGTCCAGACCCATCAAGCTCTGGCCTGATCGAACTGGCCTGGTCCTGATCGGTCGGGTGACCGATCAGGCAGGCTCCTGATCGATCGGCTGATCGATCAGGAAGCGAATAGTAGGGTCAGATGATTTTCGAGAGGCCCTCCTGATCGGTCTCTGGATCGATAACCACAAGGTGCCAGATCGGTCTGGAGACCGATCCAGGCTAGCACAGTGGGTTGGACAAAATTTCGTTAACTCTCTGTGACCCCTTTGATCGGTCTGTGGACCGATCAATGCCGAATGGATCCAGATCGGTCCAGAGACCGATCAGCACCACGCCTGATCGGTCCGGTGACCGATCAGGGTTCCTGATACTCCCAGATGCGATCTGAAACTTTCAGTTTCAGACATTTACACAATTTCTGAGGGAATCTGATGGAAAATATCTAACTTGGAAGTGATCCCCTGACTATAATTGATCCCTAAACAAGGATCAAAGGTCCTTATAGGTTCAACAATCACTTTGCTCCATTCAAGTGGAGTCAAACTCAATCAACAATCATTCAAACAAGTTTTAACCAAGATTGTGCCAAATTCAAGTTTCTAATCAAGTTTCCTTGATTGGAATGTCCAAGTATGATCATGGAGCCAAATACACATGTATTATGCATTGGTTTTCCCCATACTTGGTCACCGAAGTAATTTTTATCTCGTCAACTTAATTTCTCAAGGGATGCATTGACATTTTGAGAAATTGAGTTGATCCTAACATCTCACCCCATTTCTAGCAAACACAAACGTTTTGGTAAATCTTATAGTTTGTGTGAGATGTTCCCAAAGTTACCCAATTGTTTCCCAACAATTAGAACTTATCATGAAGGGTTTTGAATATATTTTGAGAGCTATGAAGCGCGACACATTCCCAACTCCCTTCTTAAGAAACTAAATTCATTTTCAGGGAGTGGTTTAGTGAAAATATCAGTGAGGTTTGATTTGGACTCTACATGTGAGAGTACAATATCTCCCTAGCAACATGATCCCTAATGAAGTGGTGACGTACTTCAATATGTTTGGTCCTAGAATGATGGACTGGATTCTTGGTTAGATTAATTGTGCTAATGTTGTCACACAACACTTGCACACTTTTGTAACTTAATCCATAGTCCTCTAGAGTGTGAATCATCCACAACAATTGTGATACGCTCTCTCCCATGGCGATGTATTTTGTCTCGATCGTGGAGAGAGCAACACAATGTTGCTTCCGACTCGACCAACTAACTAAAGATGATCCTAGAAATTGACAACCCCCACTTGTGCTTTTCATATATTGATTGTAAAAAGGGTTTCCAGCTTTCATTTATAAAATCTAAATTTGAGGCCCACATTCGTGACACATAGATTGGGCCCGCCAAAAATTTGACGGGCCCAATCTATGTGTCACGAATGTGGGCCTCAAATTTAGATTTTATAAATGAAAGCTGGAAACCCTTTTTACAATCAAAATATGAAAACGTAGTAAAGGGGCCACAGGTCGTATTTTTCTCGGGGCTAGTTGACGTTGTTCGATTCAAGCTCGTATTTAGGTGTCGTTTGTGTTTTTGGGTTTCAAATGGAATTTGGGTTTGGTTTTAAATAAAAGTGAAGATGTGATGGAAAGAATTAAACTCAACTAATAACCAAACAATTGATGGCAAGTGCTAATTCAACCAATGAAAACCTAATCAAGCACTCACCAAATTTTTAGGAACTGATTTCTGATTTCAACAAACAAAAGAACTACTATGCAATGAAGTTAAGGCAGTGATAGGAGTTTTCGGAAACAAACAAGCTTGCAACAAATCAATGCATGCGAAATTAAGAATTTGAACAAGTACCAACTTCAATTCAATTTAGCTACAAGTTTCGGTAGCCAATCACTGCCAAGAAAATTCAGAAATACTAAAGGGGTGATATCAATTGATTTTAAAACTATTCTACACCAAACGATAATGCAAAACTTGATGCAAAACATCACCCAAACAGCTTGGCACGCAAAGGGCAATCCTTGTGCCAAAACTGAGTTTCTGTGCCAAGTAAAAACTGATTCTATCAGTCCAGAATTGCCACTAAATGTATGGGATGTGTAGCTGATCAATTCAGCTTGGTGTTGGCTAGTTTGTCTATGTAATTAACTGCACGTGTGAATGAAGAAAATGGAAACCAAAACTGATCAGGGCAAGACAAACTTAATTCAGAATGGGATGCAAAAAATCAGAATCCATGAGCAGAATTGGAATGCAGAATTTCAGCAACAAAGCAAATGCAGAAAACAGCTTGATCAAGTTGCAATCTGTTGCAAATGATTCACCAAACCAGAACCTATTGATGTGCTGAAATCGAAAATGAAGAATTACAATTGGAGAATGCAGCAACAAAAGTGGAGGATGCAGAAACGAAATGGACTTGGCTGCAGAATTGCAGGAACGTGGCTGAAGAATGACAGTGCAGTAATTCAGAACCATGAGATTGACATCAGAAATCAACTGAATTCATACACCACAAAGTCGCTAAATCAAGTAGCAAAACCAATGTTCATTGAGGATTAGGAAGGAATGATATCCACTTAACCAGAATTCAGAATCGATAACTGAACATGCAGAAATGATAGTAATTGCAAGCTGAAACCGATTGGCTACAAAACGAGTAAAATTGCAAGGAAGAAACCTAACACATGTGCTACAATCTGAGACACGAATTTAGCACCATCAGCTGAGAATTGCAGCAATGAATTTATTTTCTGATATGGAAATTGAATTGCAGGGATGAAAAACTAAATTGCATAAATTTGGTTGGAAGACTTGATACGCATAGGCTGAGCTGAAAGTTCAGAAATAGAACTGAATGGAAATCAAGCTCAGCTCTAATGCATTGGCTTACTAAAGGCTATCTTCAATCGAAGGGAATGAACTAAACACAAATTTAACTGGGAATAAACTGAAATTTTCGAACGGAACAGAAAATTACAGAACAGGGCAAGAGGCTGATACGCAAGGTTTCAAAATGGCACGCAACAATATAAGCTAATGTAAACTGAAATTTAACTCACTCTATCAGTAAACAAGTTCCTAAACTACTCAACTTGAAGATTAAAATCCTAATGAAACCAAACAATTCAGAATTACAAACTAAGACAGCTGATCTAATTGCAGGAAAACAAAACAGATTCGGCAGAAATGAAATTTAAGCTACAAACACAATGAAACTAGCTAACTAAACTACTCCTCAACCCTTCCCAAGCTCAAGAACTTCTTGGTCGTCAAGCAAGAGCTGGCTTCGAACCCCTAGGCTCAGCAAATCAGTGGAAATTCGTTTCTGAAGGCGATTCTGTTCCAATCTACGCTTGGTTGGAATTTACAATCCGAATCGCTCTATCTCAATTGATGGAGCTGCGATGATGAATTGGGAAGCTTCTGAGCTCACCTGAGAACCCCTACAAATGGCTCAGAAGCTTGGAAGTGGATCGTGGTTGAGAAGAAAGGAGTCGGACTGATGAAATGCCGAAACCCTCAAGCTGTAACGCCCCAAAATTTCCACTTTAAGTCCTTAAAGTCCTTGAAATTAGTTAGATTTGTTTTAGAAATATTCTAGATATTTTTAGGAATTTTTAGAATATTTTTAGGAAATTTTCCGAGTCCGTTTAGTATTTTTATTAAAAGAAATAGAGTTTTCGGTAAAAAATTGCCTGGATGAGTTTTGAACCCGAGACCTCCCATGGGATCAACGACTTAAGTTGGTCGGGTTAACCAGGAGCCCCAGCAGGGGTGTGCTGAAAGAAAATAGAGAAATATTAAGTTAAGTTATAAGTTGGACTTAAATACCCTAAGTATAAATAGATAATTAAAGAGAGGAATTTTATTTTCTCTCAACCTAAACCCTCTCTCCCTCGCCCAAGCCCTCACGCCGACCCCCGTCTTCCCCTCTCTTGTGCGCACGCCCCACACCTCCTCTCCTCCTCTAAGGGGGCGCCGGCCAAGGAAGAACCAAAGGGTGCGGAGCGTTTCGTTCGTCTCGACGAGAGGAACGCGTAGGCGCGAACGGTTCATCGAGATCTCAAGTTTCTCCCGAGCCCTAGACGTCAATTTTGGTTGTAAGTCCAAGATATCAAGGTAAGTACTGCTCACCTGCAGTAAGAGGCGGTTTTTCCGCAAGTTTTTCCCGTTAGAAAGTTAAAAGTGAATTTTCCTTGAGTTTATGATTTTGCATGTAACTCTAGTTTAATCCATGCTTGTATAAGTTTAATTAAGTACCCTATATGAGTTAGGGTCTAAGAAAAGTTATGAGAAAAGAAAAGAGAAGATAAAGATAAGAAAAGAAAAGGCCAAGGCCTTAAGAAATCCCCAAAAGTCAAGACTTAGGGATTTGGGCACACAAGGTGCTCGTTAAAATGCCAAGGCATTCAAGATAAGAAAAAGTAAGTATTTTATTTTCTAAGGCCAGTACCCGGGTCCAAGGGCGTCGTTAAAGAAATCCAGGTGTCCAATTCCAAGGTCTTGGCCCTGGTAGACCAAGGTCTGCTCTATTAGGATTGGTGGCTCGCTACCCCAACCTTTTAGGGAACGCGCATAAGATGGTACTTACGTCTTAAGTGGATCCAAGTGAGTTATTATTTTCAAGTATATGCTTTAGCAAAGTTTTCTAAAGTTTAAAGAAGTTTTCTAAAAGTTAAAGGAAGATTTAAAGTTAAAGAATTGCTAAAGTTCAAGTTAAGCCAAGAACAAGTAAGTTGAGACTTATTAATGCTTGAGTATACATGGTTTAGTTTTCTTTTAAGCATAAAAGTATCTCATGTGATTTCACATTGTTTAAAAAGCATGTTTGCACATTTTCGAGATTTTGTGAGCTAGATAGTACTTACTAAGCTTTTTGCTTATTAGTTGCATTTCCTCTTGCTGCAGGTAAAGGTAAAGGCAAGCAATTCTGAAGGAAGGCGACAAGGCGGTGCTGAGTGACGTGTGTGTGGTGGCTGACCTTGGAGAGGTCCTTGGGACAAGATGAATGAAGGACTTAAAGTGCATTTATTATAAAGTCTTAGTTTAAGTTAGATCATATAGCATTTATCCAAGTATTTGCGTTTTAGATATTTTGCATATCCTAAAACCATGAGTAAAGATTCCATGTCATTTTATTTAGCATACATATCCTTATGATTGCATTGGATGAGTATAAGTGTGAGTAGTTTTGAATATTGATACTTGATGGAGCTATTTGATGCATGTGCCAAGATATTGTGAGTTTCCCTTTGAATCAAGTTTTTATTGCTATAAATATGCCTAGAAAAGTTGCATTACATTCCAAAATGCTTTAGTAAGGTGTAGAACATGTGTTTTGGTATTATGAATGCATAGGAGTTATGTTTGGTACAAAACTCTAGTTTAAAGTTCATATAGATTTTCATAACTTAATTTCTTCCGCAAAAGTTCTAATTTCGAGTTTATGAAGTTGTTTTGATTGGCTAAAATGTTTAGGAAACTAGTATAGAGTATAGAAATGGTGTTGTGTCTTTGTATGGCTTGAAACTATAAGTTTGGTGGACCATTGAGGCAAGGTTTCGAATCTGAATTTCAGATTTTCAGGCGTGCCAGTCGACTGGTTCAGTATCAGTCGACTGCCCTATCGAACGGCAGCTTCTGTTCGATGCATCAGTCGACTGCCAAGAGGCCAGTCGACTGGTGCCGCGCCCAGAAACTTTCTGTGGCCGATACCAGTCGACTGGTTAGATGGCAGTCGACTGGTACCATTGCAGTGAAGTTCTAGAGAAAGGAAGTATGCCATTGTATCATGCATGACTATTAGAGTTAGAATATCATCCCTAGATGAATTTAAAAGAAAAAAAAGAAGTTCCGCATTCTTAGTCGTGCATTAGAGTCAAGAAGTAGATAAAGTAACGATCCGTCAAAGGTGAGAAGGCGGGCGCTACAGGTGGTATCAGAGCAGTTCCCATTCTCCAGCATCACACACACATCAGCATCAACCTTGCCGTCTTCAAGTAAGAAAGCTTTAAGTTTCAGTTTTTCTATTGCTCCTTTACTTAATTCAGTATAGAGAAATGCTTAAGTACTTACTCACATGTGCATAGAACAAGGAAGCATGTTTAATACCTTAGTATCACGGAATCATGTTTAATCCCTAGAATGGATATTAGGTTACTAAGTAAGAAGACAAGTTTATACCTAGAGAGGTAGTAGTGATTTCTTGTTCCCTTATGCATTATTAGATGGCAAGAAGAGGCCGAGCTCCTAATGCAAGGAACGGAACCCCAGTTCAAGATAACAATGAGCCTGGCACAGAACAGCCAAACCTGATGGCGGTCATTGCTCAAATGCAAGCTCAGATTTCAGAGCAACAGAAGACCATCGCCACACTGATGGCAAATCAGCACCCAGAGCCCCCTACACCACCCACAGCAGGAGTGGAAACTCCAGTGGTGGCTGAAGTTCCACCAGTCACACAGGAGACCCCTGCCGTGAACCGAAGACAAGAAGCATACCTCGTCCAGTGGCAGAGGCTGAAACCCGAAAGCTTCTCAGGCACGACTGAGCCCTGGGATGCCCAGGCTTGGTTCAAGACTTTAGAGAGCACAATGGAGCTTCTTGACTGGCCAGAAGTCGAGAAGGTCAAATGTGCCTCCTTCTGCCTAACTGGAGACGCTCGTATGTGGTGGGAGCGAGTCAAGAGTAAGAGGATAGTCAACCAGATGAGCTGGGCAGATTTCGAGCAAGAGTTCTATGAGGAGTTCTTCCACATGCGGGTTACCAACAAGCACTACGAGGACTTCATGGAGTTCAGACAAGGTAGCCTACCAGTGGGAGAAGTAGTCGCGAAGTTCAACATACTAGCTCGCCTCTGCCCAGAGCTAGTCAGCACAGAGAAGGAGCGAGTCAGACTGATGCTCCGCATGCTGAACCCTGAAATAGCACTCAACGTGAACAGCGGGACGCACCGACCCCAGACCAGCGAAGAGTTGGTCAGTAGTGCTCTAATCTCAAAGCACTACCTGAATAGCATCAAGGCACAGCAAACACAGCAGAAGCCAGTCCTGACTGAGAACAAGACAACTGGAGGCCAGAAGCCTCAGCCAAATAGCCAGAACTGGAAGAGCAAAAACCACAAAAGGAAGCAGTGGCCTGGCAGCCAAAAAGGAAACCCAGAGAACAAGCAAGCTAGGTATCCACCTTGTCCTAAGTGTGGGAGGACCCATCCAGGAGCATGCCTTTTGGGTGTAACTGGATGCTACTCATGTGGACAAGAGGGACACAGATCCAGAGACTGCCCAAACAAGTTTAAGGTACTTCCTCAACAGTCCGTACAGTATGGAGGCAAGCCTCAGTTACATTACATGCCTACTATACTGGAGGGACCTCAGATCAGTCAAGGAGGGTTGGAAGCAGCACCAGTTCCAACCAATGCCAGAGTCTTTTCCCTCACGAAGGAAGAAGCTGCCAGGGCTTCCACGGTCATAACAGGTCAAATAGTTATTTTTCAGCATTTAGCTACTACACTGTTTGACACTGGGGTGACCCATTCTTTCGTATCAGTACCTTTTGTTAGTAAGTTACAGGTGCCTGCAGAGAGTTGGGAGTCCAGATTCCTGACAACTCTCCCTTCAGGGGAAATCATGGAATCCACCCAGCGGCTCCGGGCTGTGCCAATCAAGATTTCAGACCGAGAGCTATATGTCGATCTGATAGTCCTTGCGATGCAAGACTTCGACATCATACTGGGCATGGATTTCCTCAGTAAGTACAGCGTTTCAGTGGACTGCCGTAGAAGGAAGGTGGTTTTCAGCCCAGAAGGAGAACCACCATTCGAGTTTCAAGGAGCCCCAAGGAGGAAGACTCAGAAATTTCTCTCAGCCTTGGCAGCCCACCAGATGCTAGAGCAAGGGTGTGCTGGTTTTCTTGCACACGTAGTGGACTCAGAAGCAAAGAAAGAACTCAAGCAGGAGGATGTACGGGTAGTCTGCGAATATCCAGAAGTATTCCCAGAAGAACTACCTGGACTACCTCCCAACAGAGAAGTGGAATTCGAGATCGAGCTAGTGCCAGGTACCGGTCCGGTCTCGAAGGCCCCCTATCGTATGTCTCCTGCAGAGCTGAAAGAATTACAAGAGCAACTCCAGGAGCTACTAGACAAGGGCTTCATCCGCCCGAGTCATTCACCCTGGGGAGCTCCTGTACTTTTCGTCAAGAAGAAGGATGGGTCTATGCGTCTGTGCATAGACTACAGAGCTCTGAACAAGGTAACCATCAAGAACAAGTACCCCCCTTCCTAGAATAGATGATTTATTTGATCAACTCAAAGGGGCTACAGTGTTCTCGAAGATAGACCTGCGTTCTGGGTATCATCAGCTAAAGGTTAAAGAAAGTGACATCCCCAGGACAGCCTTCAGGACAAGATACGGCCACTACGAATTTGTAGTAATGCCTTTTGGAGTAACCAATGCTCTAGCAGTCTTCATGGAGCTGATGAACCACATCTTCAGGGAGTATCTCGATAAATTCGTCATTGTATTTATTGATGATATTCTCATATACTCACAGACTCCAGAGGACCATGCTACACACTTGAGGATAATGCTGCAGATCCTTCAGCAGGAGAAGCTCTATGCAAAATTCTCAAAGTGTGAGTTTTGGCTAGATCAGGTGACCTTCCTAGGTCACATTGTATCCAAAGAAGGCATTCAAGTTGATCCAGCCAAGATAGAAGCAGTCAGCAACTGGTGTAGACCCAAGAATGCCAGTGAAATCAGAAGCTTCTTAGGCCTGGCAGGATATTACAGAAAATTTGTGGAGGACTTTTCCAGAATAGCCTCTCCACTCACAGCCCTGACCAGAAAGAACCAGAAGTTT
Organism: Boesenbergia rotunda; assembly: GCA_024364735.1. Classification (NCBI taxonomy): domain Eukaryota; kingdom Viridiplantae; phylum Streptophyta; class Magnoliopsida; order Zingiberales; family Zingiberaceae; genus Boesenbergia; species Boesenbergia rotunda. The sequence continues at coordinate 823 of JAGFNQ010007857.1, read as the reverse complement.
GAGTGGTCAGATAAATGCGAGCACAGTTTCCTAGAACTGAAGAAAAGATTGACTAGTGCTCCCATCCTGACTGTTCCAGAGAGTGACAAGGCCTTTGACATCTACAGTGATGCATCCAAGATGGGCCTTGGAGCTGTCCTCATGCAAGACGGTAAAGTAATAGCATATGCCTCCAGACAGCTCAAGGACTATGAGAAGAATTACCCTACCCACGACCTTGAACTAGCAACTGTGGTTTTCGCACTGAAGCTCTGGAGACACTACCTGTATGGAGTGCAGTACAGAATCTTCACAGACCATCAGAGTTTGAAGTACTTCTTCACTCAGAAGGACCTGAATATGAGGCAGCACAGGTGGCTAGAGTTGGTCAAAGATTATGACTGTGAAATCCACTACCACCCAGGTAAAGCTAATAAAGTAGCAGATGCACTGAGCAGGAAATCCTGTGCAGCACTGATGTCCCTATCATCACTGTCTCCACCACTTCAGAAAGAGATAAAGGATTTTAGAGTCGAGGTAATAATTAGGCAACTTTCTGCATTGACTCTAGAGTCAACCCTGCTTGTGGATATACAAAGAAAGCAAAGTCCAGACCCAGAGATCCAGAAGATCAAGCAGGAGGTCCAAGAGGCAGAAAATTCGGAGTTTCGAGTATCAGATAGTGGCATCCTCTATCTTGGAGACCGCCTTTGCGTCCCCAATGATGAGGAACTAAGAAAGAATATTTTAGAAGAGGCCCACAGTACCCCGTACTCTATGCATCCTGGTTCTACCAAGATGTACCAAGATTTAAAGAAAAGATTCTGGTGGTCTGGACTCAAGG
>JAGFNQ010007856.1:39120-101307 GCA_024364735.1 Boesenbergia rotunda | reverse complement strand
CAAGGCTAGATCAGTGATTTAGGTGTATCAGTGAGTTTTGAGCAAAACTCACTGATGGACCCCCATATTGGAATTCTGAAAACCTAGATCAGTAGTTAGGGTTGAGATAGGAGATGAGATTTGGGGTGCCCAACCCTCTGATCTTGCTGTATCACCAAGGCTAGATCCAGTGATTTAGGTCTATCAGTGAGTTTGAGCAAAACTCACTGATGGACCTCCCATATTGGAATTCTGAAAAAACCTAGATCAGTAGTTAGGGTTGAGATAGGAGATGAGATTTTGGGTGCCCAACCCTCTGATCTTGCTGTATCACCAAGGCTAGATCAGTGATTTAGGTGTATCAGTGAGTTTTGAGCAAAACTCACTGATGGACCTCCCATATCTGGAATCTGAAAAAACCTAGATCAGTAGTTAGGGTTGAGATAGGAGATGAGATTTTGGGTGCCCAACCCTCTGATCTTGCTGTATCACCAAGGCTAGATCAGTGATTTAGGTTATCAGTGAGTTTTGAGCAAAACTCACTGATGGACCCCCCATATCTGGAATTCTGAAAAACCTAGATCAGTAGTTAGGGTTGAGATAGGAGATGAGATTTTGGGTGCCCAACCCTCTGATCTTGCTGTATCACCAAGGCTAGATCAGTGATTTAGGTCTATCAGTGAGTTTTGAGCAAAACTCACTGATGGACCTCCCATATCTGGAATTCTGAAAAACCTAGATCAGTAGTTAGGGTTGAGATAGGAGATGAGATTTTGGGTGCCCAACCCTCTGATCTTGCTGTATCACCAAGGCTAGATCAGTGATTTAGGTGTATCAGTGAGTTTTGAGCAAAACTCACTGATGGACCTCCCATATCTGGAATTCTGAAAAACCTAGATCAGTAGTTAGGGTTGAGATAGGAGATGAGATTTTGGGTGCCCAATCCTCTGATCTTGCTGTATCACCAAGGCTAGATCAGTGGATTTTTATGTGCACACTAAGTACCAATATTTATCAGTTATCTTCTAAAAACGTCTTACACCTATACAACTACAAATTTATTATCCACCAACTTAAATCAGAAGTATTTAATGTTTAACAGAGACCCTGAAATGACTTGATTTCAGGCCCACCCTGGGCCTGAAATGGATCTATTCAGGCCCAACTTCGGCCTGAAAGATTTTATTTCAGGCCCTCCTTGGGCCTGAAGTGTTTTTATTTCAGGCCCGCCGTGGGCCTGAATTGATTTATTTCAGGCCCACCCTGGGCCTGAAATGGATCTATTCAGGCCCACCCTGGGCCTGAAAGGTTTTATTTCAGGCCCTCCTTGGGCCTGAAGTGTTTTTATTTCAGGCCCAAGTTGGGCCTGAAATGATTTATTTCAGGCCCACCGTGGGCCTGAATTCATTTTATTTCAGGCCCACCGTATTCCTGAAAAGTAAATTTGATGCTCACCTTGGCCATTAAATAAAATCATGATTTATAGATTAATATTCTATATTTATCTATAAGTTGTGACCAAATCCTTTAATTTTATTTAATTATCAAAATTTACAATTTGAAACAAGTATTTTAAATTTATGGTAGAGATAATCCATCTTACTAATTCAATACAGAATGCATACCAATTTTCAATTCCTTCGAGACGATAAAGTCATGTTTTCAAATTATGTATCAGAAACCCACTTATGGACCTAGATCAGTACTTGGATATATGTCAGTAGTTAGAGTTAACCAAAGAGATGTTATTTCTGGTGTGCAAACTTTGTCCAAATCATTATGAGTTGTTTTCTTACCGTATCAGTTGGTACACTACATTGCAGCAACTCGATGTGAATCAACATCACACAATTGTTTTGTTTTTCTGGACAATAAATTATATTCATACAAATTACACAATTTCTATACAAATGGAGCCGAATCACCAGCAAAGGATGTTTTTTTACAACATTACTTCAAGAGATTGACACTCTCATGTTTTACAATACATGTCTCCCATAATATTTACTGTCAGATCAAATCTCATTTTCGTCATATCTCCTTGTTTGAAATCCATCTTCTCATCGTATAGGAGACATCGGACGTATTGCATAACAAAGAAGGCACAGTCGACGCTGAAAATAACAAATAGTATTTCAGATTTCAATAAGTTGGGTAATAAAATACTTTGATCATTTTAAAATTTTCAAACTCTTCCTCACTTACTGACCTATGTTCTTGTTGGGGACATTTTTGTCTAACGGAAGGCCATTTGTCCAAGGGATGATGACTTTGTAGATATGGATGAATAGCCGTAAGTTCCTCGCGAGTATATTGTTTAAGTTCTTTTACCTGTCAAATATATCATGAATTTCAATGACATTTTTTATCAAATGATGAACATATATATGAATAAAGGTAGGTAGCTCACCGCTGAGTCAAAATCATGCTTATATTTATGGCCACTAGCAAGAGAATTTAAATGAATGAAAGTCATTGCTTCTGTATCCACCGCCAACAAGTGAAAGTGTGTATTATCACTGCACAAAGGTATTAAAATATATCTAAACCCTTGTTCTATCATATCCGTCTTCATCACTTGTTGCATGGAAAACTTTCTTGACGATCTTATTGAAGCCTAAATAGTTGCAAAATCAAAATTATTAATAACCACATCATAATACTAGGTCTTCTACAATCTATTAATTCTTACTAATTTACATCACTTACTGTGAAGAAGGTTGAACAATATATTGACTTGTGGTATGGCCTACCAGATGTGGATGCTCCCCTAAATAACATTTTACAAAAGGCATCAATGACCTCGCCTTTTGTAAAAACCTCTCCATTGAGGATTTGTAAGAATGAATGCAATTTCAAAGCAAAGGGTGCATCCTCCCAGATAAATTCATTATCCAACCTGTCAAGTTAATTGATAAGATTATATATTAAAGCCCCAAATATATTAACTAAACTATGTTTCATAACTTACTTTAGGTTCTCCAATTTATTTATCACGTAGGCCACTTCTTTATCTTGATTTTTCTTCTTCGACTTCATAAAATGCTTCTTCACAAACTACATCGATACAATTTACACCAAACTAATTATTGACCAAATTCAATAAATTTGACGTAATTAATATGAAAATAAGTCACATACATCAATGCCTTGAAGCCTCATTTTGTATAGTTCGAAGGTCCTTCTTTTCTCCTCCTCTATATCTTCTTCAGACATGACTTCCATTACAGTAATGGTTTCTCTTGCTTCATCCATATCCTCCTCACTAAGTTTCCTTTTTCCCTTGTCCATGACATTTGATATTTGTTCCTTTCTCCGCTTCCCCTTATGTAATAGTTGGTGCCATACTGGACTCTCAATTGGAGTATCCCTGTAATCATACCGAGTTCGGTCACGTCCTCTCCTTGTTCTACAAGATACTGGATCAGAAAGAGGACTGACTACAGGATAGCTTTCTTGAGCCTCCATGCCCTTTTTTTTCAATAATTGAAAGTAATTCCTTAACCCTTTCATTCAAACATATATTCTCCTCTGTTAGCTCCTTGATTAGGGTGTCTTTAAGAATGCATTCACCACATGGCCTTACATCTTCTGTGTCATGTCCTTGTGATGTCGCTATTGGCTGTGGAATGTCATCCCCAATCTCAAGGTTCTCAAACAATGTGTTTTCATGTAGGTTAGGAATTATTTCAACAATCACCTGTCAATTACCAAGTACACAAATTTTACTTCTTCTATATCAAACTAACATAGATAAACTAACATAGATCACAGTTTACAATAATTACCTCTTCGGAGCTGATTTGGTTGACAAGGTCCCTTACCCTACTAATATGCGAAGGAATATTCCTCCACTTATTTATTCGGGGTCCTTCAACATTGTATGGTTTTTGAATGGGTACATGCTCCAAAAACCATGCCTACACAAAGTTTTCCAGCCAATTACATTAATAACAGCAAAATATTATAAAATATAATTTAGGTAAATTCTACTCACTGCCAAAAGCCCAGCAAATCCCTTTACATAAGGGAGGTTTGTGGTCCTCTGGTTTCCTTGACTTGATGAAAATAATTCCCCAATCTTAGGTAATTGGGGAGACAAAAATTTATGGATAGCTTCCACCCAGTTGAATCTACCAAGATTGTCATAATCATCTACTATATCTACAAGCCCTAGAGGGACCTTATATGTACTAGACGAAAATAAAACACAAACAAATATATACAAAATATAAAATTTACAAACTAATAACACATCATCCTCTGATTCAACACTTTTAGAATAATGTTTAAGTAAGTCCTCAATTCTTGTTCTAGTAGGTTGTTTTTCTTTTGAGAAGTAAGTACGATAGAGGTCACCCGATGCTTCAGTTGAATTAATAGGGATCGAAACTCCACGGTCCACTATACCCAGTACCAAAGCAACATCTCGTCTGGTGAACGCAACCGGTACACCTGAAACAATTAAAATCTTTAGTTATCATCAACAATATAGGATTCAATTTATTTCTCGTTGGGCCTGAAATGAATTCATTTCAGGCCCAACGTGGGCCTGAAATGATTCATTTCAGGCCCACGTTGGGCCTGAAATGATTCATTTCAGGCCCACGTTGGGCCTGAAATGAATTTACTTCAGGCCCACGTTGGGCCTGAAATGAATCATTCAGGCCCACGTTGGGCCTGAAATGAATTCATTCAGGCCCACGTTGGGCCTGAAATGAATTCATTTCAGGCCCACGTTGGGCCTGAAATGAATTTTTCAGGCCTACCTAGGGCCTGAAGTAAATTCACTTCAGGCCCTCGGTAGGCCTGAAATAAAATCATTTCAGGCCTACCGAGGGCCTGAAGTGAATTTCACCTGAAATTCACTCATTTAAATTGATCAAATATCAATCATTTAAGGCCAACTATATCCAAGTTTTATCTTACTATAGATATTGTTTATAATTCATAATTAAAACTATTACCTGAGAATTTAAAAACTTGCGAGGTTGAATCCCAACTTTCAAATATATTTACCAAAATTCCCCGGATATGCTGCAATTCTTGAATGTCCAAGAAAATACTGAAGGGCGACTCTTTGATCTTCGCAATGTGTTGATCTTTTAAAATTTCAAATGCTTCAACAAAATGTTTAAAATGGCCTAAAACACTGCACCAATGTAATTTTTTCCCAAACTCATCTGAACCCTACAGTTTTTATACATTACAAATTTATTCAGCAAAAATAAGTATAAACAATATCACAAGCAGTGTTTATTCAGCAAAAATAAGTTTAAACAATATTACAAGCAGTGTTTATTCAGCAAAATTAAGTATAAAGAATATCACATACCTTGGTGATTAATGCCAATGAAGAAGACGATGAGGAACCACCCACAGACCTTTTACCTGCCATTATTATGCAAATCAAACCTGCAGAAACCCTAAATCCTACTTTGATAGTGCCGAGCAGTATCAACTTCAACGTTAACACTTCAAGCAGCCTCAGGATCACACACTATCACTTTCCTGTATAGGAGCCTAGGTTTTGGTTGGGCGGAGGGAATCGAGGGAGTAGCAAACGACTAAAGCACAACTAGAGCACGCACAATGTCCTCCTTCAACAATACCATTTACGTTTTCGCGGTGAGAGATAGAATGACCTTGCCATCCGAACCACATATTTTTATTTTACTGCAAAAGTGGTTCGGATGTCTCGAAAATGGTAATGGAAAAGGTGTATTGTGGCGCCAAGGGTAGAATAGGAAGTTCACTTAAAGGGCTGCGCCCTTTGGTAAAATAGAAACCATGGGACGCCCTTTGGTAATTACGTATTGTTAGGGACGCCCTTTGGTAAATTGCCGGTTTAACTTTGTTGTCATGTGAACAGATGGAATGATTCATATGTTTGGCATCCTTGTTAGCTTTGGTTGAATAGATGCTATAAGTTGAAAATAATATGCTGCTTTGTTGTTTTTCCTTCATGCATTCCACTTTGTACTATATATTCCCCTTTTCACTTTGTACTATTATTTTATCATGTTCTAATTGAATTTTGTAGGTGCATTTAGAGGACTGTAGGTATGACTTGATATGTGATCCCGGCTTAATTCACGTGTTGCTCGGTCGGTCGTCTGGCACCACTTAAGGCTAAGTCGGACCCATCATGTATGGGTGGATTGTCCAACCGGTAGGGTAAAGATCCCAATGTTCACTCGGCCTGTAGCATCCGACTGAGCGGTTGGTAAGAGGTAATTCGACCCGAGTCCCAGAGCAAACGCCGAGTGTCCGACCCCGTCTGACACCCGAGGCACTTGCCACATCAGTCCTCAGCGCAAGATCTCAACTGCCGAGCCTAGGGCCTTTTGGTCACACCCCGCAGATTTCCATTCGGCGTTCCCTCGGCGCCTTAGTCGTGTAACTCGGGACTAGACGGACTGATCACACCTGAGTACTCCCTGACTCGGGGAGTGCCTTTATCACTCGGAGATATTAATTGCACGATCCGATTTCACTCGGTCGGCGATTCACCTCAGCATCCGTCCTTTTCTTTATGATATCCGCTCTCTGACATTGCACTAGCAGTCGTGGTACGGGGGTCGGCATAGGCCTTACCTAGTCAGAGCACACGTCGCGAATATCCACTGATTTTGTACTTCTCCAGCATACTCTGGCACCCCGCGCCACGCCACCCCTCGCTGTGTCAGACTGAGCGGTGTCGATCGGTGTCATCCTGTGAGTTGACAATGCCCATGCTCTGTCTCACCAGGTATAGAAGGACTATCGACGCAGACAGGAGTTGTCAGCTCCCTCGACTATATAAGCCCCTCTACCCTTCACTCCGTAGGTATGCACGATAGTGTTTTCGTTCCACTGTTCTATTGCTTTCTGCTTATCCACCGAAATTGACTTGACTATCGGAGAGCCTTACCAGGGACTTTCCTGGCGGTTTGTTAATGGTCATTTTCTTATAAATTGAGCCAGCGGCAGTAACACTCGGGTCGGCTTTGCTTTTGAGAGTCCATCTCACTCTATGACAGGATATGTAATATGATTTCTTATTGCTGCAATACAATTAGGATGAAATGCTAATATTATTACTACTGTCTTCATGAGAACATTGATTAATATATCTACGAAGTGTGACATTGTTATAAATTGTAGCAAATCGAAATGCAAGTCTATTTTAGTTCGTAAATGAGGTAGACAAAATATCCCAAATACGGTTTATTACATAATTTAATGTCTTTTAGACCGGCCCTACATAAAATCATAATAAAAAACACTGTTTTACTAGGGTTCCAAAATTATCAAATGGGAGCTTCTGTTTCAAAGATATGACACAGGATTATTTAGTGAGTTGTATTTCCAACGTATTCAAACCAATTAAGAGAGATAAAGGGAGGTAAATTACGAATGACTACTTCTGAACAATGATCAATATATCAGAGGACAAAAATCTAACTATTAATCGTAAATTGATCTCCAAATTTACGATGACAACATTCCATTTCATATACTACTCAACGTGCTCCAAATTTACGATGACAACATTCCATTTCATATACTACTCAACGTGCTCCAAATTTACGATGACAACATTCCATTTCATATACTACTCAACGTTTTCTTCCCAACAGGGCAGGACAAGTGATCCTCTGACAGCCAATGGTAGTGAGCGTTATATACTTAGTCAGTTGTTCAGGTTCAAGGAAGAAGTTTTGAACTCAGGCCCTTGACAACAACCTCCAACACCTTTACCAACTTGGTAAAAGCTTACACCATCTGTGCCTTCATATTCAATTATGAGTTTGATTACTCAAATATTTGGATTCAATAATCATTTTAGATTTTGGTTATGGTAGCTTCATCTTGATGTTGGTCATTGATCCCGAGCTAGCTTGCGTGTAGCCTGGCTCGGCAGCTTGGCGCTCAGTCCGAGAAAGTGGCTAGTGATCTGGACGATCCCGCTGGACAAGGGGCACGCAGGCTTAGGCCCCTTGGGTTTCCATGTCAAGGCCCATGTAGGCCTATAATAGCTGTCTATTGAGTCAAATAGGATCGGGCCGAAGGAGTTATCAGTTATCCCCTCTGTGCCCCCAGTCGACACCCTCCTAGGTCATCAGCCGACCTCCTTACCTCTGTGCCCCCAGTCGGCACAACCACTCCCTGACATCGGGTCACCAGAAGCTGTACGAGGTCGGCGCGAGACCTTGGTCGCCTTGGCCGCCAACGGCAGATATCTCGCTGAGGCATTGATATGCCTGACACATCTTGTCCCCCGTACTTCGACCACATGCCCTGATGTCAGACCGAGCGGCGTCCAACGGCGCCAACTCTTAAGTTGACAGGGCCTCTTTCCTTAATACAGCATGTGCCGCTTTGCCCTGCCACCCCTAGACGCGCATTACCTTGTCCTCACTACGCGACAGCAGGTGGCAGGTGAGGCAAAACATGTCAGCTTCCCCGGCTACATATACTTCTCACTCCGCATTTTCCAAGTACGCGCGATAGTGCAATTTCGCTACTGTTCTATTGTTTTCCCTCGCCACCGTCGTGTACTAACTTGACCGTCGGAGTGCCTGGCCGGGGAATTTTCCCGGCGGGTTCTAACGGTCTCTGTCTTGCAGGCTAGGAGTGAGCCGGCTCGGCACGCCACTCCAGCGACCTCACCCTCCTCGGAGACTCGTCCAGCTGTAAGGGCGTTCGACTCACTTCGCGACAGGATCAAATTTGGCGCTAGAAGGAGAGACACCAGCAGCCTGATCGGAGGTGAAGATGGATGAACCTTATGATATCAACATGGATATCTCTCGAGGAGAGTATGAGGTACTCATGGCTACCCGAGCTCAGCAGAGGGCCTCTCAAAGGCCCTCCCAAGCCACCAGCCAAAGGCCTCAGGGCCCAGAGCCGGCGGTGTGTCGCGCCTCGGGAGGGCAAGGCAGACCTGCCATGCCCGAGGGTGGCCCCGCCCCTCCTCCGGCGGTGGTCCCCCAGGAGCAAGCCGATGATGCTCACTCGACATCAGCCGCGGCATCAGTCTCTAACCCGGTGCGCGGGAGGCGGCCAGACAAAGGAAAAGCTCCGGCGGACCCTGCATCGGTCATGTCGGTACGCAACCCTTTCGCTCCTTGGATCTTAGAGGATCCCGTGCCTCATCACATGCGTTTTTTCACCATCCCTGAGTATGTGGGAACCACGGATCCGGAGGAGCACTTGATGAAGTTCGAGAGTGCGGCTATGCTCCAGCAGTACCCGGAAGGCGTTAAGTGCCGAGCCTTCCTGACCACACTCTCCGGTGCAGCACAGAGATGGTTTGACAGGCTCCCGGATGGATCGATCACGAGCTTTGAAAAGTTCAAGAAGGTGTTCCTGCAGCACTTCGCTAGCAGCCGGAGGCATCACAAAACAAGCCTCAACCTGTTCGCCCTGAAGTAAGGGCCTAAAGAAACACTCCGAGCCTACATCCGGAGGTTCAATGAGTTGGCAATGGATGTGCCAACCGCCACGGAGGAAGTCATGGTAAGCTCCTTCTCCCAGGGTCTGCAGGAGGGAGAGTTTTTTCGCTCATTGATTAGGAAGCCCCCGAAGGACTTCGACAGCCTTCTTGGGAAGGCTGACAAGTATGTCAACGTCGAGGAAGCGCAGGCCGCTCGGCGCAAGGAATCGGCGGCCCCAGCACCCCCGCCTCCTGTTCACGCAGCCAGGCCCTCGGGAGGACCCATGCGTAGTCCTCGGGGTCTCGCTGAGCATGCAGGCATGGAAAGGCGCCATGTGCAACAGGTGACCTAGGGATGTCTCCTCGCCCGATGGAGGCCATACTGCAGCTTCCACCAAAGTCACGGGCACGCCACGGAGGAATGCCGACAAGCTGGTCGGGGTCGGGCTCATGCCCCCAGAGGACGAGGACGACAAACACCTCCCGGACGGGGAGCAGGCCGAGGCGGCCCGAACGCCGACCCGATGGCTGAGGAACTGCGTGAAAACCCCCCGGCCGCTCGGAATCTATTCCCTCAAGGGAACCGAGCTGTGGAAGAGGAGATGGACGAAGAGCGGGCAAACCAACAAAACGTCGTTCGCGGAGGTGTGCACGTCATCTCGGGCGGCCCGACAGGAGGAGATTCCCACCGGGCCCGGAAAGCCCAGGTGCGCCGACTAGAGATCCATCAGGTTGGCACTAGTCTGGCCCAAGCCGAAGGGTCGCAAATTAGCTTTGGGCCCCAAGATCTGCAGGGGTTGGAAGTCCCCCACGATGATGCGCTGGTCATCACCGCCGTCATCGCTAATTACCAGGTCCACCGAACCATTGTGGACACATGCAGCTAGGTCAACATACTCTACAAGAGAGCATTTGACCAGCTTCAGATCGAGAAGTCCCAGCTGGAGCTGGTGGCAACCCCGTTGTTTGGTTTCACGGGGAACATAGTGCATCCCATCGGTCAGATTCGGTTGGCCATCTCCCTGGGAGAGGAGCCGTTGAAGAGGACTCGGTGGTCCACTTTTCTGGTGGTGGACGCTCCTTCGTCCTACAACGCCATACTGGGCCGACCTGCGCTCAATGAGTTCAGGGCTGTCGCCTCCACCTTCTACCTGAAGGTCAAATTCCCAGTCGGGGATCAGGTAGGCGAGGTCAGGGGTGACCAGAAGATAGCCCGGAGATGCTACGTGAACGATGTTCACGAAGAAAGTCGCAAAGCCCCGCGCCCCTTCGCTGATTGCAACATGGTCCAAGCCTCCCCTTGGTCCGAGCTGCACGAAGACAAGGAGGAGGTGCAGCTCCTTCACGACAGAGAGGAATCCCGAGTCAAGATAGCCTCGGGATTGCCAGAAGAACTGAAGGAGTCCCTACTGGAGTGCTTGGCTCGTAATCAAGATATCTTCGCCTGGTCTGTCAAGGAGCTAAAAGGTGTCCGACCAGAGGTTGCAGAGCACCGCCTCCACGTCTACCCCCACGCTCGACCCGTGAAGCAGAGAAAGCGGGACTTTAGCACCGAGTAGAATAAGGCGATCCGGACGGAGATCGAGAGGTTAACGGAGGCAGGGCACATCAGAGAGGTGCAGTTTCCTTCCTGGCTGGCCAACGTGGTGCTGGTGCCTAAGCCAGACAACAGATGGCGGATCTGCATTGACTTTCGAGATCTCAACAAGGCTTGCCCGAAAGATTGCTATCCTCTGCCCCGGATTGATCAGATGGTGGACTCGACGGCAGGCAGCGAGTTCATTTCAATGTTGGACGCCTACCAGGGGTATCATCAAGTACCCCTGGCAGTGGAAGACCAAGAAAAGGTTAGCTTCATAACGGCAGATGGTACTTATTGTTATACTGTCATGCCGTTTGGATTGAAGAACGCTGGAGCCACCTACCAGCGTATGATGAATAAGGTCTTCCGGTCCCAGATCGGGAGGAACGTGGAAGTATATGTTGATGGCATTCTCATCAAATCTGCTCGTGCTGAAGATTTGGTGTCTGACGTTGAGGAGACTTGCCGGACATTGCGGGGGTATGGGCTCAAGCTGAACCTGGCTAAGTGCCTCTTTGGTGCTCAGAGGGGGAAGTTCCTGGGCTACATTGTGACTGAGCGGGGCATAGAAGCTAACCCGGGGAAGGTCAGGGCCCTGCTGGATATGCCTCCGCCCAGAAATCTACGAGAAGCTCAGCGGCTCGCGGGGCGAATCACGGCCCTATCTCGGTTCATTTCCCGATCGGCAGAGAGAGGGCTGCCCTTCTTCAAAACCCTCCGCAAAGCTACCAAGTTTCAGTGGGATGCCGACTGCGACAAGGCATTTGAAGAGCTGAAGGCTTACCTCGCTGAATTGCCCGTGCTGGCAAAACCGGAAGTGGGAGAAACTCTCTATGTGTATTTGGCTGCATCGGCTGACTCGGTCAGCCTAGTTTTGGTCAAACAGGAAGTGGCTGAGCAGCAGCCAGTGTACTTTTTCGCCCACTTATTGAAATGAGACGAGTGTCGCTACACGACACTCGAAAGGTTGATGTATGTGCTGTTGTTGGGTGCACGAAGGCTTCGTCCCTATTTCTTGGCGCACCCTATCGTGGTATTGACGAACAACAATTTGGGTCGGGTGGCCTCCAATCCTGAAGCGTCGGGGCGACTGATCAAGTGGACTACTGAGCTGAGCGAGTATGACATTCAATACCAGCCTCGACCGGCTATTAAGGCTCAGGCTTTAGCGGATTTCTTAAGTGAGCTGCATTCAGACGAGATTGAAGAAGCGTGGCAAATATACGTGGATGGCTCATCTGCCCGGTCGGGGAGCGGGATTGGCGTGCTGATGGTCTCCCCTAGCGGAGAAAAAATGCATTTGTCTGTGCGGTTGGAGTATCAAGCCACCAACAACGAGGCCGAGTACGAAGCCCTCATAGCTGGGTTGCAAGCTGCTAAGCACGTAGGGGCAGCCCGAGTAATACTCTACTCGGACTCTCAACTAGTCACACAGCAAGTGGCCGGAAAATTTGAGGTCAACAGTGATCGACTGTAGGCTTTCATAGAAGCCTATGAGAAGCTCAAAGCCGAATTCAAAGAGGTGCAAGTGAGGAAGATTCCATGGGAAGAGAACTTCAAGGCGGATGAGCTGGCCAAGTTGGCCAGTTCAGTCGGCTCGTGGGTGCTCCCACAGGCTGGCTGCCCAGCTCTGCTAGTCATGCAGATAGAGAGACAGGCTGATCTGGAGCTGGAGTCTGACTGGCGAGCCCCGGTCATAACCTACCTCACTCGGGGAACCCTACCAACTAACCACGATGAAGCTCGATGGCTCAAGAAGCATGCGTCCATGTTTACCATGGTCGATGATACCCTCTACAAGAGGTCGTTTTCTCGACCCCTCCTCAAATGCCTGAATGCCGAAGATGCTGACTATGTCTTGAGGGAAATTCATCTGGGAATCTGTGGACATCACGCTGGTGCTCGAGCGACGGCTCGGAAGGCGATCATGTCGGGATATTATTGGCCCACCTTGCAAGGAGATGCCAACGAGCTGGTGGCTAAGTGTCTATCCTACCAGAAACACCAATGCCTACCGCATCGGCCCTCGGAAGCTATGAAGGCGTCAGTTGTCTCTTGCCCTTTCGACCAATGGGGCATGGATATCATGGGGCCATTCCCTACTGCCGCTGCCCAGAAGAAATACCTGCTGGTGGCGGTCGATTATTTTTCCAAGTGGATAGAGGCGGAAGCTCTGGCGCGCATCACCGAGCAGGCGGTGGAGAAGTTCTTGTGGCGAGACATACTATGCCGGTATGGAATCCCACATAAGATTGTTTCAGATAACAGGAGGCAATTTCAGGGCAGAAAACTACGGGAATGGTGCGCCAAATACGACATCAAGCAGGCGTTCACTTTTGTAGCTTACCCCCAGAATGGCCAGGCCGAGGTGGCCAATCGAGAAATTCTCAGGGGGTTGAAAACCAAGCTCGATCATGTTGGCGGAACCTGGGTGGAGGAGCTCTGATAAGTACCATTTTTGTGATTATTTTAGATGTTAAAATCCATGTTTGACCTATGTTTTTATTGCTTAATTATGATTTTACCCTAGGTTTTAGGATTTTCTAGTATTTTGGACTTACTTGCAAAATTACACAATTTTTGGATTATTTGGCCACTAATTTTCTGATATATATTTGTAGGCAAGAAAGGATCCTGGACCTAGGGCATATTGGGTCAGATTTGAGTCGGATGTGAACCGGATCGAACTATCAAGCCTACGATTAATCCGGGCCGTCCGATTCAAGAGCGGCTAGATCTGAGCCATCCGGGACGATTTGAAGCAATCCGAGCTAGGGTTAGGGTTGATCAAGCTCTATGATCAAGATCTGAAGGTTTCATCCCAATCAGAGCTCAATCAACCGTTGGATCAAGCAAGGAGGGCTCTAGAGCGTCCAATCACAGATAGAGTTGATCTGGACCATCCGTTGCACATCTGGAGGATCCGAGCTACCACAAGGCAGATCCTGACCCCAGATCATCATCATAAAAGTTTGGCTCAAATCAGAGCAAGATCTGCCGTTGGATTTCATCCGATCAATCTGGGCCGTCCATTGCTATATACTTAAGGAAAAATTTCCAGCGCTTCTCCCTGTCGCGTCCTCGCCGTAGCTTCCGCAGTTCTTCTCCTTTCTCAGCTGTTCTTCATTTCGATTGCAATTTTCTTCAACAGAGGGCGTGACCACATCGATTTCGATCCTTGATCCAGTTCTAGATCTTTGGGAAGGGCTTTCCGTGAGGATTCCAGCTCAATTTCGGCCAAAAACAGAGATGATTGAGGGTCTCGTCAGATTTGTGAGTTGATTGGCTTGGTCTCGTTTTGTGCCATTTCATATCCATCCGAGCTAGCCTGAGGGTCCTCGGCTGAGGTCAGAACATTCCCAAATCATCATCGCCATACTACATTGCGAGATTGAGTAAATCGATTGCTGTTTTCAGCTTTAAGCCAAGTTGGGTTAAATCGATTCATAGAGGCTGTTTTCCATTGGTTTGTTGAGCCTGCGGGTTCGATGCTCACCCTTGCGTGACGAACAAGGAGTTCTGGAGCTCGGGAAGAGATCGATGTTTAGTTTACTTTAGTTAATTTCGTTTTTTGTAGCTGTAATTTCATTTACTGCCGTGTTCTGTTTCTGCCTTCTTGTTTCAAATTCGTTGCATTGGTTTAATGCATTGTTCCAGCTGTAAGTTAGCTTTAAATCTTCAAGCAAGTAGTTAGCTAGTTGTTTAGTTAATGTTTCACTTAATTTCAGTTTATTTCTGTGTTTAAAACCTTGCGTGCCAACTCCTAGCTTGCGTGCCAAGTTTAATTCTGAATTCTCCTTTCAGTTTCTGAAGTTATTTCAGGTTTCCTGTTTCTGAGTTGTTTCTAAGTTTCTTAGTTGTTAACTTCTGCTCTAGCATTAGATCGATAGCTTGTTTAGTTAAAATAGCATTTAATTGTAGTTTTTGCAATTCCATTTCTTGCTGCCATTTTATTTCTGCAAAGAAACCCAATTCTGTTCTGATAACCTGCTGCGTACCACTTTTCTGAACCTGTTTCGCATAATAAAACCTGATTTGGTTCTTGCATTTAGTGCCCAACGAATTTTACACTGCTTTCCAAGTTGTCAATGTAGTTTGTTCCAATTACAGATCATTCCATATCAATTACTGCAATTCAGTTTCATGCTTGCAATTACTGTCATTTCTGCATTGTTTGGTTTTCGATTCTGAATTGTGGGTTAAGTGGATATCAGTCCTTCTTAATCCTCAATGAACATTGGTCTTGCTACTTGATTTAGTTGCTTTGTGATGTATGAATTCAATTGATTTCTGCAGCCAACTTCCTGAAATTCCACAGCTACTACACTGAAATTCTGCAGCCAAGTTATTTCAATTCTGCAGCCAAATTCCAATCAGTTGCTGCATGTTTTTTTTTCCTGTTTCTGCAATAGTTCTAATTCAATTAGCCATTCTGCATTGATAGACTAAAGCTTTAGCATTAATTTCAGCTTTTGGCACAAAAGTAGCAATTTTGGCACATAAGCATTGCCCATGTGTATCAAGTATGCTTTTGCATGTCTATTGTATCAGTTTAGCTCCATACGAATTCCTTTGCAATTTGAATTCAGTGATTTTGTTTGATTTTCGCATCCCATCTGCTGTTGCAATAAATTCCTGCATTTGATATCAACTTTTGGAATAGCAATTTTCTCTTTTGATACCAAGTGTGTTAAATTGATGCATTTATGGTCAAGTGGATGTTTCGGTTTTGATGGATAACTTCTACATGTTTAATTTAATCTGTGGTACACCTTACAATCGAATTCAGATTTGTTTCCAAGTCTATCTATTTGCATTGGTTGATTACATTCATAATTAAACAAGTTCTTTAGTGCCAACTCCTTGTTTAGCCCCTTAATTGAATGGCTTTTATTTGGTTCTCCTTTTTCTTCATTGGGCTTTCATTCTAAACTGAACTCAAAACCCAAATCATTTATTCGAAACCCGAATTCACAAACGACACATAAATACGAGCGCGAATCGAACAACGTCAACTAGTCCCCGAGAAAAATACGACCTGTGGCCCCTATATTATATTTCCATATTTTTGATTGTAAAAAGGGTTTCCAGCATTTCATTCATTCATATTTAAATTTGATGAGCCCATACATTTCGTGACAAAATTAATCTAGTATATTTGGGCGCGTCAAGCTCCCCAGCGTCCTATGGGCCTTGCGGACTACTATCAAAGAAACAACCGGATGCACGCCTTTCCAATTGGTGTATGGAACTGAGGCCGTGATCCCGGTCGAGGTCGGGTGTGAATCGGATCGAAGGGCGGCGTACAATGAAGATAACTCGGAGAGGCGGCAGTTGGAGCTCGACCTGGTCAATGAAATCCGGGACGGTGCAGCGGCTCGGATGTTTGTGTATAGGCAGAAGATGAAGCAGCGGTATGATCGAAGAGTGCTGTCTAAAACATTTCAAGTGGGGGATCTCGTCTGGAAAAGAGTCAAGCCAGTAGGAGACGTAAGCAAGCTGGAACCGCAATGGGGAGGACCCTTCAAGATTGTGCAAAAGCTTTCTTCAGGGGCGTACTACTTAGAGAATGAAAAAGGGAAAAGGTTGGATCGACCCTGGAGTGCGGTCCACATTCAACCTTATCGAGCTGCCGAATGACAAATGAAAGTGTAAATGTAAAACACGTCTGGCAAGTGAAGGCATATGGTCCTTACCTCACCTGCAGATATACTAGGCTATTATCCCGCGGCTTAGCCTGCCTGACCGTGTGTGCTTTCCCGCAGCTCGGCTGCTCAGTAAGACGCGTGGCGTCCCACGCTCCCTGAGTCCTGCCCGACTGTGTGCGCTATTATCCCGCGGCTCAGCCTGCCTGACCGTGTGTGCTTTCCCGCAGCTCGGCTGCTCAGTAAGACGCGTGGCGTCCCACGCTCCCTGAGTCCTGCCCGACTGTGTGCACTATTATCCCGCGGCTCAGCCTGCTTGACCGTGTGTGCTTTCCCGTAGCTTGGCTGCTCAGTAAGTCGCGTGGCGTCCCACGCTCCCTGAGTCCTGCCCGACTGTGTGCGCTATTATCCCGCGGCTCAGCCTGCCTGACCGTGTGCGCTTTCCCGCAGCTCGGCTGCTCAGTAAGACGCGTGGTGTCCCACGCTCCCTGAGTCCTGCCCGACTGTGTGCGCTATTATCCCGCGGCTCAGCCTGCCTGACCGTGTGTGCTTTCCCGCAGCTCGGCTGCTCAGTAAGATGCGTGGCGTCCCACGCTCCCTGAGTCCTGCCCGACTGTGTGCGCTATTATCCCGCGGCTCAGCCTGCCTGACCGTGTGTGCTTTCCCGCAGCTCGGCTGCTCAGTAAGATGCGTGGCGTCCCACGCTCCCTGAGTCTTGCCCGACTGTGTGCGCTATTATCCCGCGGCTCAGCCTGCCTAACCGTGTGTGCTTTCCCGCAGCTCGGCTGCTCAGTAAGACGCGTGGCGTCCCACGCTCCCTGAGTCCTGCCTGACTGTGTGCGCTATTATCCCGCGGCTTAGCCTGCCTGACCGTGTGTGCTTTCCTGCAGCTCGGCTGCTCAGTAAGACGCGTGGCGTCCCACGCTCCCTGAGTCCTGCCCGACTGTGTGCGCTATTATCCCGCAGCTCGGCCCGTCCGGCTGTGTGTGCCGCATTTCCCGCGGCTCGGCTGCTCGATGAGAGGTGTGGCATCCCACACTCCCTGAGTTCTGCCCGACCGCGTGTGCAAATTCTTGCCTTGAGTTGCAAACGCACTAGTTTCCACGCCCCATCTGGCTTAGTGGCTCCGATCGGACGCCTGACTGCCCACGCTCCTGCGAATTGGCTTGAGTTGGTGATCGAACTCCCATCTCTTAACAAGGCGCGTTACTCCCCCCCGCTCGGTCCTTGACCCAACGCAGGGCAATCCAGGCTCCCCTCCTATTAACCAACCAAGGGGCCAAATTCTTGAAGTACAAGGACAAGAAACACTCTGTAAACGTCTCCCCAGCTCGGGTGCTGCAGGGGTCAAGCGTAATCGCAAGACGCAAGGCGCGATGAGACCGCTTGAAATCTGCGGCCCGGCCATAACGTTGCAAATGGCCGCGGATAATAGTTATATTCCTCAACCGCCACTTGGGTGTTCTCCTTGCCTCGAACCACGCCCCGAATGGCGCTGGAAGCGAGTGAGACTTAGGTACGGAAGGCCCTCGTGCCGATTATTAACGTCGTTCGGATTACGGACTCACAAACATCACACATATACGGAAAAGTAGCATTTTATTATCCAGGGCAATTACAAAGTAGAGGCTTAGTCTCTCCTTGGCTAATCAGAACAAAGTCGATCGAGTCTCAGTAATGCCCGACCCTAGCTCACGGAGCTCGGCTGGTCTGCTTCGGGGCCCGACCCTGGAGCAAGGAGTCAGTGTAACATTTGAGGTGTTGAATGCGCCGCTGGACGACCTTCAGCACAGAAGTTTGAACCTCGTACTTCTGCTTCAGCTCGCTGAGCTCCGCAGCACTAGCGGCTAGCTCCGCCTCTTTGGCCTTCAGAGCGGCCCGCAAGATAGAGATGAGGTGTTGCGCTTCGAAAGGTTGCGCTCGGAGCGCCGACCACTCCCCCGAAATCCAATCTGGTGGTGACGCCTGTTAGCAAAAGAAGGCGGAAGTCAGAAACAAAGAAAAGAAGAATGAGAACCGCACCTTTCATAAGCTGAAGGTATCCAGGTCAGGCCTACGAGCTTTCGCCCGAGCAGGGTTTCCGGACTCTCGGCTGGACGAAGTTTGCAGACTTCCGGCCATGACCGTCACTTGAACATGAGACACTAGATAGTGTCCAGGGGATGAAACCGGTCCAGGAGAGCCGGCGGCAGCATCCTTGCCCGCAAAGGCCCGAGGGTCGAAAAGGGGCAAGGAGCATGCAAACGGCAAGCCGCCCCGGCCTGGCTTTTGCTTGGAGAGGGGGCATATGGTAATACCCCCTCCAACATTCGGCGAGCCAGCATGGGCAGCCGGTCGGCGTATAGAACTACGACGAGTTGAATGACGAAGGACAGGGCGAACCCTTCCCTTCGCACTTCTTGCTGGCATACCCCTCCAAACCCTCCTCAAGGGAGTAGTAGGAGAGAACGCCCCGGATAGGGAAGCCGAGTGAGGGGCGGCAAGCTCTGGAGGTGCTGGAGAAAGCGATACCTCGTGGCCGAGCGGAGGGGGAGTGTGCCCAGGAAGGGAGGTCTCCCGGGCAGATGAAGATGCCGCGGCAGCAGGTTCTGCAGAAACCGGCACCCTGGCTCGCCTCGCTCGGCGGGGAAGAGCCGGAGTGCTATATGGAGATGAAAAGTTAGCCGAGCAAGGCGCCTGAGGACAGGTTTTTAGTGGAGTGCGTAGGGAGAAGCATGTCTTCATTGGCTCTTTCCCCTTACGTGAAGTACCTTCACGAGGCGAAAGGGGTGAGTTGGGAGGAAGTATCATCTCAGAATATTCCTGGTCAATCTCCTCTGAAGGAGAAGATTGCGAGTCGTCCGAAAGAGCATATGGTCCTCCTAGAGAAGGAACTCCTTCAGAGGAGTCGGTAGACATGAGGGAAGATGGACAAAGAGCTAAGTCTCGTAAGTTTTCTCTGGAAGCAAATGTGGCAGAGGGCGCCTACATATAGGCGGAGGAAACATATCGCAGCCGTTCACGAGGGACCTCGGTAAGCCGAATGATCGAACGGTTAGGCGCACGAGAGGAAGGCGGGGAAAGGTGGTAGATCCAGAGTAAATGAAAAAGGGCTGCTCAATGCCCGAGGTGCTTATGACTAGCGATGGACGTTTCGCTGACCGATACATCACGTCGTTCAAGCCCTGTTCCGTCACTCATTAAAGCAGGCGTCAGAGATTGAGATACGAATCGCCCCGATGGGATAGGCGCACGGAGGTTCTCATAAATGAGCAAGCTCCCTCCAGTCCTGGGGTTTTGGGCTGGGCCAGTAACATGACGAACCACGTTTCCCAGTTTCCAGCTCGACCAAGTGGTCAAGCGATTTGTGCAGGGAGGCAGTACCCTGATTGAGATACTTCATGCGGCAATCTTGGTGATCGTTAATAAGTCTCACGAATGAAACATGCCTTGAATACTTTGAAAGGGAAATAAAGAGATTCCAGTTAGCGAGGCGCGAATGCTACATCACTCTGAATCTTTCACCCGCTCAAGTGGGCAATGAAGAGAAGCAAAAGATACAAACGGTTTAAACTTCACTTGAAGGGCTCGTCGGTCACGTTGGGCAGGTCCTCGCACATGTCCTCAAGGTTCACGGCCGTGGGAGGCACATTGGGAGACAGATACCCGCCAAACCTAAGTCGGCGGACTATGTTTAGCCCTTGTGGCTCCATGACATCCATGAACCGTTTTTCAATTTCGGCCTTGTGGGCAGAGTCGTTGATGCACT
Organism: Boesenbergia rotunda; assembly: GCA_024364735.1. Classification (NCBI taxonomy): domain Eukaryota; kingdom Viridiplantae; phylum Streptophyta; class Magnoliopsida; order Zingiberales; family Zingiberaceae; genus Boesenbergia; species Boesenbergia rotunda. The sequence goes on along the minus strand of JAGFNQ010007856.1, from coordinate 80,932 downwards.
CGAGCCTGTATTGCTCCCGTCGGGACTCTTCAGCCTCCTTGTAGGCTCGGAGAGTCATCAGCTCGGACTTAGCTGTTTCCCATTCGGCTTGTTCGGTCTCCCTGTGGGAGCGTAGCTCTGCCAACTCTGAACGAACGGTTTCCCACTCAGACCTTTCCTTTCGTAGACGCTCAAGCTCCTCCTTTTGAGCATGCAGCAATTGCTCTTGGGAGGAGCGCTCCTCGAATAGCTCAAGTATCCTTTGCGACTGGGCCAAAGCAGCAGCCTCTTTGGTGCCCAGTTGGGCCCGAAGAGAGTCAATAGTAGTCGATGCCTTCTGAAGGTCAGACTTTGCCTGGGTCGACTCGGCTTGAGCATCTGCTTGTAGGACCCACGCTTTTCGCTCGGCGTGCTTCAGGGTGGAAAGTCGGGCGTTTGCTTGGGAAGTGGCCTGTTGTGCCGTCTCAAGTTAACCGCGCGCCACTTCGAGCTGTTCCCCCGACTGGGCCAACTGATCTTGCAGATTCTGAATTTCCTCCTGTAGGTGGTTCAGCGTAGGCTCGTCAGCCACTAGTTGGGAGTGCGCCAGCCGCGTTCGCAAGCGCTGCGTCTCCCTCTCGGCCTTAGCCCGGGCTGAGTTCTGGGCTAGGAGCGACATGGAGACACCGTGGCAGTCTCCAATAAACTGCCAGTGAAACATTAGTCTACGGAGCCAAAAGGGAAGAAGAAATGCAGTATAAGGCCTAGGTCGGTTGTACATACCTGAGTGGCCTTGAGGAAAAAGGCATCGGCTTTGTTAGAGGAGCCCCGAAAGTAGGATTCCTCGAGCGTAGCGATCGGCCACCGACCCGTACAAGCGCAGGTCCTGGTGGTGCTCAGGCAAGTCGCCCGAGGGCATTTTGAGGTGACGGTTCGCCCGGGAGGGCACCAAGAGATGCATCACTGGGTCCTCAATCGGACCCTCGGCAGAAAGGGCTCCAGATGGGTCGGACATCCAGGGATCCGAAGTAGGGGAAGTAGCAGAAGGGTTGACAGGTGACACGCTGACGAAGGATCTACCAAGGCCTCGGGGGTGGGGGCAACGGCGCCGAGGATGGCCGGCAGGCAAACCGGGGAATCTCCCACAGGGGCGGCGGGCGGAAAGTCCGCGGTAGGGGCCACGTACGGAACAACGGCCCAAGAAGCAGAGCGAGCCTCTGGCTCCAGAGCTGCTCTCTTTCTCTTTTTCTTCCCCGGCTTCCCCGGGGAAGCAGAGTGTGCTTCTGAGTCGGGAGCCGCCCTCTTTTTCTCCTTCTCCAGGTGTTTACTGGAAGAGGGGCGGCACAGGCCCCCTGCGGGTGAGGAGGCTCGTCGGCGCGGGGGAGAAAGGCGTGGTTGGACAGTTGCGGAAGGAGCGGCCTTGGAGGCAGTAGGAACCGACCCCTGTGCAGTCGGGGTCGGGTTACCGGGAGTAACCTCTGCCGTCGTGCCTTCTCTAGCCGCTAACGCAGAAGCAACCCGCGCCCGTAGCTCGGTCCGCTCTAGCCTGAAACCTTTCCTCAGGGTTGTAGCTAGCAGTAGGGAGACTGCGAAAGCAGAACAGGCTCAGGCATGACTAAGGGATATACTTGGCAGACACCGGAAGACTTACCAGTGTTAGGTAAAGGAGGAGCGGGGCTCGGGCTAAGACCGAACGTGGAAAGAATCCCCTCCTTTAACAAAAGTCCGCCGTGGAAGTGCCTGTCCTCCAGTTCGGCGACGACCTCCAAGTAGGCGGCGGAGGTATGATAATGTCAGGGGAGAGTCTCCGAAACGGGAAGCCCCTCGACCTAGGTGGTAGGCCAGCTTGGGTCGGCAATCGGCCCAACGAAGAAGTACAGCTCTTTCCAGCCCTTGTTTGAAGTAGGCAGGTTCAGGAGGAAGGAGGTTTTGGCTCGAGCCTGGAAAAAAAAGTCACCCACTTCCTGTTGTTTGGGGTAAAAGAAGTAATGAAAGTTCTCCGGTATCAGGGGGATCTCGAGAAGGGAGAAGACGATGGCCGAGCCACATATCATGCGTATAGCGTTGGGAGCTAGCTGAGATAGGGGAATCTGGAAGTACTCACAGACTGCAGCAATGAAGGGGTGGACGGGGAAACGGAGGCCGGCTTGGAGATGGTCCCGAGACAATGTAATATAGCCCAAGGGGGCAGAATTCGGGCGCTCGTGTGGTTTGGGAAGAAGTGGGTGGAGGTCGGCAGGAAGCAGGAAGTCTGATTGAATTTGGAGAAGGTCATGAGTGGTAAGGGTCGTAATCAGGGTGGAGTACCAAGGCTGGGGCGGAGATGGAGACGAAGAAGAGGAGGCCATCGAAGAAGGTAGAAGAGAGAGGCTAACCGGTGAGAAGGAGTCACCGAGGGAAAGTCAAGATGAGGTCGCAACCCTAATGATACGTAAGGTGGCGGAGGACCAGGGACGGCTTCGAACGCGTGAAGAAGAAGCGGGCATGCGAGGTGTTCCGCTTTAAGGAAGTAGGTGAGGAGTGCCAGTCGTCTGATGAGCGATTGGATGAAACGTGTGATCTAGCTGAAGCCATCCGATCAAACTTGGACAACACTCGAGGCAGCGGGATACAGGCGCATTGGAAATGTCACAATAAATGACGGTCAACCCTTCCGATGGGCGCGCCAGGCTCGAACCAGACTTGAGGTCCAGTCAGTCGGACTACGTACCTCCTTCGACTAGACTTGAGGTGGATGCTTATGATCCCGGGCCAGCTTGCGTGTAGCCTGGCCCGACAGCCTGGCGCTCAGTCCAGGAAAGTGGCTAGTGATCTGGACGATCCCGCTGGACAAGGGGCACGCAAGCTTAGGCCCCTTGGGTTTCCATGTCAAGACCCATATAGGCCTATAATAGCTGTCTATTGAGTCAGATAGGATCGGGCCGAAGGAGTTATCCCCTCTCTGTGCCCCCAGTCGGCACAACCACTCCCTGACATCGGGTCACCAGAAGCTGTACGAGGTCGGCGCGAGACCCTGGTCGCCCTGGCCGCCAACGGCGGATATCTCGCTGAGGCATTGATATGCCTGACACATCTTGTCCCCCGTACCTCGACCACAGGCCCTGATGTCAGACCGAGCGGCGTCCAACGACGCCAACTTTTAAGTTGACAGGGCCTCTTTCCTTAATACAGCATGTGCCGCTTTGCCCTGCCACCCCTGGACGCGCATTACCTTGTCCTCACTACGCGACAGAAGGTGGCAGGTGAGGCAAAACCTGTCAGCTTCCCCGGCTACATATACTTCTCACTCCGCATTTTTCAGGTACGCGCGATAGTGCAATTTGGCTACTGTTCTATTGTTTTCCCTCGCCACCGTCGTGTACTAACTTGACCGTCGGAGTGTCTGGCCGGGGACTTTTCCCGGCGGGTTCTAACGGTTTCTGTCTTGCAGGCTAGGAGTGAGCCGGCTCGGCACGCCACTCCAGCGACCTCACCCTCCTCGGAGACTCGTCCAACTGTAAGGGCGTCCGACTCACTTCGCGACAGGATCAACTATTATTAATCTTACTCATTTTATCTTACTATTAATAAATATCAAATAGCATATAGCAAGAGAGAATATAAACTCGATCTCAAAATTTTGAGATTGATTTATAAAATAAAATTATAAACTCCACCTAGAATGAGATTTATAATGAGAGGTTCACATGACAATTAATAAGTGAAATTAAGATACCGGCAATGATACGTTCAAAAAAAAAATAAAAAAAATTAAGGAATAACGTGACAGTCAATATGTACATGTCTCATTGTCACCTGGACATCGTCAGTAGTTTTTGGCCGCTGTCTCGAATCAAATTATACCCTGGGGGCATGATAAACTCGTCGAAGAATCGTTATAATTGTGATATCACGTCATTTCTTAAGATTTTCTTTAATTTTTTTCTTTAAACATTTCATTTTTCTTAAGATACTATCCTCGCGAATGTGATCGAGCTGAACCTTGACCCCTTCCCCCAATTTGTAATTTTTTGTTTGACTTTTGGTAAACAACCGATCTGTTAAATATCGACTAAAGTGATTTATCACTAGAAATAAACGATTCAATGTCATATACGATTGTAAACTCTCGATGTCTTATAATCGAGTATTTAAACTTTTTTTCAGAGTAAATTTTAGGTTTTATAAATGGACGTCGTGGGCTAGTTAGTATACTTTTGAAAAAATTAATAAATGACAAGTGACATGAAGATAATTAGATAATTAATTTTTAGGTGACGTAAAAATAGTATTTTAGGATCGGGTTGGATGGAAGACGTAAACAAAAGAGACAAAGTGATATCGTGAAATATTATAATAAAAATCGTATAATATGAAATAAAAATTAGATAAATTGACGCCTACACACTGTGCAAAAGATCTTCTAATCCTTCCCGAGATCCTTTTTCATATTTGCTATTTAGAATCTAATAAGAATAAGTATAGTGGTTTTTATAATTATTTATTTATTTTTTTAATTAACCACAATACCATTTAATATTAATAATCAACAAGTAGTTTTTTTTTCTCTCCTACCAATGAAGTATTTTCGTATTATATTAGACATAAGAATTTCATTCCTTCCAATCCAATGAAACAGTGTAAGAAAGCTGACCCGACCTCCATTGTGAGGACATTCTTTGACTCGATCGACATGTTGAATATTCTAAAATGCGATAAGCTTAAATCATCAGCCACCCAAAGTCGCAACCTTATCCGTGAGATCCGTCAGTCTTGCTCGAATTCTTCAATTTCAAGGCTCCATCCACATCGACGGCTACGGTCTTTAATTGATTCGGTTTTCTTCCGTCGACTTTTTGTTTTTGACTTGGAGAAAAACAAAGCCGTTTCGTTTTAAAGAAGTATGGCGGCCAATACAGAGCTAATCATTATCCTTATGGAAATTAATGAAACACGTGATGTAATCAATACAATACAATAACCTCCTCTTCTTCTTTTTCAACATCATTATCATCCTCATCAACGGATATAATATAATATATAAATAATACATAAATATATATAAATCTTATAAAATAATATGTACGGTTAAGTAATTAAACAATATTATTCAATAATAAAATTTATTTTATACAAATTGAAAAGAAAAAAAATTAAAATTAAAATTATTAATAAATTTTAAAATTATTTTCGATAGAAAAAATATTAACGTAACTTAAGATTATATTTTTAATTAAATAGTAAAATTATTTTTTTATATAACTTAATATTTAAGATGTAAATGATGTGCGTGCGTTTTTAAAATATTTAATATAATTTTAATTTTCCATTAGACTGAATCCCACAATTGACATGACTAGCCGAGGTTGAGAAATTCTGAGACTCTGACGGATTGCATTTGTATATTGGGCTGTCAGTTGGCACAGTGAAAACGTAGGCCCAATGGTCATGCGATCCATGGACTTGGATATCTTGCACAGAACTATTATTGGGAAAAGAAAAAGGGTACAATATTTTCCCAAACGTCGCACATGAAAAATCATAATTATTAAAAATATTCTGAGATTTGATTTTTATAAAAGGCATATCAAAAATTATCTTTTTTCTCTTATACCCCTCCCACCAACAACTCTCTCTCTCAGTTAGTTTTCCGAGACATCTAAACCATTTTTTCAGAGTTTTCATTTTAAAATAAAAGAGTGTGGTTTGGATGCCCCAGGTATTCTCCTTTTTCTTCTTTCACTCTCAGCGCATACAACCTAATTGTCATTGTCGAAAAGTGATACTTGTATGGGTGCTCGAGCTGTGTTATAGTCGCGAACTCATCCCTCAATCCCTCCCTCAACCAAAACCCTAGGCAAGTTTGTTCGTGCATCCCTCAGGCAACTTTAAGGGTTTGCATGGAAGTTTACACTGAACGGCACTCTCCAGAGTAAGGGTTAAGGTTTCTGCACTGCTTTATTTTTATAATGGAGGAAAAAAGGTCTATGGGTGTTTCATCCTCTTCTTCCTTAGGATTATCCACCAAGGTATGTTAGCGAGCTGATTAGGTCAAAACAGCACTATTTCTGGGTATGTTTATAAAAAATTCAATCTTGATTTTGCAAATCTGAAAATGTTTGAGCTTGGTTCTTAATAAATTTGTAATGTTTACAACCTGTAGGCTTCAGATAATTTTGGATAAAAATTACATTGGTGCAGTGTTTTAGGTCACTTTAACAGTTTTTTGAAGCATTTCAAATTTTACATGGTCGACACATTGCGAAGATCAAAGAGTCTCTCTTCAGTGTTTTCTTGGACATACAAGAATTACAGCATATCTGTGGAATTTTGATCAATATATTTGAAAATTGAGATTCAACTTCGTAAGCTTTTAGAATATTCTTAGGTACATCTTTTAGTTATGAATTATAAATATGAACTATAGTAAGATAAAATAGAGATAAAGAATGTCTGAAATGATTTCATTTCAGAACCATTACAGTGATTTAATTTCAGGCTTACCAAGGGCCTGAAGTGAAATCATTTCAGGCCCTCGGTAGACATGAAATTATTTGAGTTCTAGCTCATATTAGGCCTGAAAATATTTCATTTCAGGCTCACATTGGGCCTGATATCAAATCATATTGGGTCTATTTTTTTGAAGATAACTAAATATTTTAAATGTTTCAGGTGTACCGATTGCATTCACCAGACGAGATATTGCTTTGTTACTGGGAATAGCGGACTGAGGTGTTTCGTTCTCTAATAATTCAATTAAAGCATCGGGTGACCTCTATCTTACTTACTTCTCAAAAGAAAAACAACCTACCAGCATAAGAATTGAGGAGTTATTTAAATATTATGTCAAAAGTGTTGAATCAAAGGATGATGTTGTATTAGTGTGTAAATTCTATATTTTGTATATATTTATTTGTCTTATTTTTGTCTAGTATATATAATTTCTCTTTAGGACTTGTTTATATAGTAGATGATTATTAGAATCTTGTAAAATTCTACTGGGTTGAAGTCATCTATCAATTTTTGTCTCCACAATATATTACCCAAGATTGGGTATTTATTTTCATCAACTCAGAGATACCACACCAACACCACCCTCCCTTACCTAAAAGGATTTGCTGACCTTTTGGTAGTAAATATAATTTTGATGTTAAATTTTATACTAGTTTGCTATCGTTTATGTTTTGTATGTAACACTTGGTATAGACATGATTTTTGGAACATATTCCAATTCAAAAATCATAAAATGTTGAAGGACTACGAATAAATAAGTGGAGGAATATTCCTTTGCATATTAGTAAGGTGAGGGTCCTTGTCGCTCAACTCTTACCTGAAAAGGTAATTATTCTAAACTGTGACCTATGTTAGTTTGATATGAAGTTGTTAACATTTGTGTACTTATTAATTGAGAGGTTAAGATTGAAATAATACCTAATCAAAATGAAAAAACATTGTTTGAAACCTTGATATCAGTGATAACATTCCACGCTCAATAGAGACATCACAAAGAGATGACACAGATGCTGTAAGGCAAAATAGTAAAGAATGTGGTGACTGCATTTTTAAAGACAACCGAATCAAGGAGCTATCAGCGGAGAACATGTGTTTGAATGAAAGGGTTAAAGAATTATTTGCAATAATTGTAAAAAGGGCATGAAGGCTCAATCAAGCTATCCTAAAGTTGATCCTCTTTCTGACCCAGTAGCTTATAGAACAAGGAGAAGGAGAGGACGTGACCGAAGTCGGTATAATGATAGGGATACTCCAATTGGTAGTCCATTATGACACCAGCTATTACCTAAGCAGAAGCGTAAATATCAGATGTAGAGGGTAAAAAAATCTAAACAAGAACATGTTTTTATGGACAAGGGAAAAAGAAAAATTAGTGGGGATGATATGGATGAAGAAAGAGAAACTATCACTGTAATGGAAGTCAAGTCTGAAAAAGACATAGAGGAGGAAACAAATACGATCACCAAACTCTACAAAATGAGGAAATAAAGCATTGTTGTATGTGTTGGTGCCCCGGCTGGTTTTGATGTGATCAACTAGGTTAGTTAGGTCCTGTGTGTTTTTAATCCCTCTGTCTAAGTATACAGGAACTTAGGAACGGAGGAAGTCGAGCGTAAGACGCAGCGGTCGAGAAGGATTACGCAGGGAAGTGAGCCGATGAGCTCAGTATAATCCGAGGGACGCGGAAGTTGCGGAAGAGTACGCCGGTGGAGCGAGAAGGACGTGTGCGACGTCCGAGGGACGAGAAGCCGGGAGGAAGCACGCTCGAGGGGCGAAAGGTCGGAGTCGGGTTCGGGTGAGCCTGACTCCGATTGGCCAGAAATTACCCAGAAGATCTACCTACAAAAAGTCAATATAATTGACTTGGCTTGACCATGTGAAGTTAAGAAGAGGATACATGGAGGTTGGACTTTGACCACTTGACCAAATGCTGACCTCACCTAAGAAGGCAGATTGCATGGAGGCTTGAACACCCATCCACGTGGAAGCACAAACCCATTTGCATTCTTTGGCAAACGAAAGCACAAGTTCATCACAACCGCAATTGTTGACCACAAACCATTCGAATAAAGCTTGTGGACGTGGCTTCATAAGGGCTCGTGGACGTGGCTTAAAGGATAGAGCCGAGTTTCAACCAAAGGATAGAACCAAGCTTCAACGGCAACTTCATCTCAGCCGAAAGATTAAACGATTAAAAATAGATAAGTTTTAAAGATGTTATCGATCAATCTCTAATTAATTTATCTTAATCAGATCTAAAGGCCATGGTTAAAATATATCCATGATCAACCATCAAGATCGAATCTGCAGATCAACAGATAAGAGAAATCCTATCAAAGATCTACGATCTGGATTTATTTTCCTAACCTATAAATAGGCTTGGAGTTTTAGAAGTTAAGGCAATTTCATTGAGTTGTAAACTCTCTTTCTCTCTAAGCTTTCTCTGTGCTACAACTGTAAAGGCTTCTCCACCTTAAGGAGTTTCTGTTTGAGCATCAACTGCCTTGGAAGCAACGACTCTGTTGCAACCAAGTTTATTTCTTTTTAAAGACGAGTGTTAGTGCTTATTTTTCATAAACCGTCTATTCACCCCCCTCTAGCCGGTCGACCCGATCCTACAGTATGTGATTTACTTGCATGTAAAATAGGTAAATTAAGTTAATTAATTATTTTTTTTATATTTATGGACGTAGTTTGTGAAGAAGCATTTTATGACTTTAAAGAAGGAAAATCAAGATGAAGATGTGACCTACCTGCTAAATAAATTGGAGAACCTAAAGTAAGCTAGGACACATAATTTATTTAATATATCATTTTCTTTAATATATTATCTTATCAATTAACTTTGCAGGTTTACAACTCAATTAATTTGGGAGGATGCACCATTTGGTTTGAATATGCATTCATTCTTATCTATTCTAAATTGAGAGGTTTTTACAAAAGGTGAGGCAATTGATGCCTATTGTAAAATTCTATTTAGGGGAGTATCCGCATGTGGTAGGTCATACAACAAGTCAATATATTGTTCAATCTTCTTCATAGTATGGGATCTAAATGAATTTAGAATATATATTATAGTAGAAATAATTTTATGATTTGGTTATTAATAATTTTGTCTATGTATATTTTTGGTTATCAATAAGATCCTCAAGAATGTTTGGCCTGCAACAAGTGTGAAGACAGATATGATAGATGAAGGAGTACTCGGTAAGGAGTACTCATTGAGCATGCTTCGTGCAACCTCTTGTAAGACTCGGTTCTTCCTCTCTACAACGCCATTTTGCTGTGGTGTTCTAGGAGTGGAGAACTTATGTCTATATCCTCTCTCTTGACAAAATTCTAAAAATCTCTAATTTTGAAATTCTCCTCCATGATCACTCCTAATTGTTTTAATTGTTGTTGATTTTTCATTTTCAATTCTTTTACAAAATGAAATAAAAACATCTAGAGTTTAATCCTTATATTTTAGAAAATATGTCCAAGTGTATCTAGTAAAGTCATCAATGATCACAAAATAATATCTACTACCATTCAAAGATATAATTGTACTACAATCAAATAAGTCCATGTGTAGTAAATCCAAAGCGGTAGAAGTACTTACAGTGTTTTTACCTTTGTGTGAAGATTTCGTTTGCTTACCCATTTGACATGCATCACATAGCTTTTCCTTTTCGTACTTGATGCCTGGTAAGCCACAAACTAGTCCCTTGTTGGCCAATTTCTGGATGTTCTTCATGTTCACATGTGCCAATCTCCGGTGCCAAAGGGTAGACTCATCTTCTCTTGACATGAAACACTTAACAGAGACATTAATAACACTTTTAAAAGAAACTTGATAAATGTTATCTATCCTTGTGCATACTAGTACCGTGTCAAGTGTGCCATTTTGTCTAACTAGACATTGACTTGAATGAAAATCAATTGTGTAACCCGCATCACACAATTGACTGACACTTAGGAGATTAAATGTCATCCCCTTGACTAGAAGGACATTCTTAATTCTAAAACATTCAGATATTTGAATGTCTCCTATCCCTGCAACCTTAAGACTACCTGATAAGTACTATTTTGTTGATTATTTCAGGCTCTTAAATCCATGTTTGACCCATATTTTACATGCTTAATCTTGAATTTACCCTAGATTCCATGTATTAATTCTATTTTGGGTTTAATTGCAAATCTTTGCAATTTTGAGATGTTCTGATATCTGATTTGAATATGATCTTTGTAGGCTGAAGGAACATGGACCTATAGGTCCAATTGGGTCAAGGTTGGGTCAGAATCGGGCTCAGATCAAGGCAATCAAGCTTTGGAGAACTGTGAGCCGTCCGTTCGGAAGGCAAGTAGATCTGAGCCATCTAGGGTAGATCCGATTGATACCAGCTGAGGAGAGGTAGATCTGACCTTCAGATTGAGATCTGGAAGTTTAAGGGTCAATCATAGAAGATCCAACCGTTGGATTAAGCCAAGACAATCTCAGCCGTCCACTGCTAAGTACTTAAGCAAAAATCCCTCAGAAATCTCGCGTCGTCGCGTGTCACAGCCACTGTTCTTCCCGTTCTTCGCATCTTCTTCTCTGTTTTTCCATTCGATCGCGCGGCCAACAACAGAGGAAGCCTGATTCAAGATCTCAGAGCTCTGAATCCGATTTCCCGAGCGGATTGTGTTCATTTCTCGTCGCTGTAAGTTCCTGCGGAGAGGGTGTCTCCAAGGCGCACATTCCACTCGATTGCTTCTTGTTTGCCCATCTTCTTCACTGGGAGCTATCGGAGCATTCAGGAGAGTCTTCTGAAGGTCTTCGAGGGTTTCTGAATCACAACCGCAACCCAATTCATCGAATAAGAGGAGTTTGGGTGGAATTCTCAGCTTCGCCAGTGAACCTGTGCAACTCGTCGGTGAGCAATCGACTTCCGATGATCTGTGAGCTAGAGGGTTTCTAGTTAGATCTTGAGTGACAGCAAGATATTTCTTGAATTGGAGATTGACTCTGTTGTTTAGTTTTAACATCTTGAATTCGTTTGTGCATTCTGTTCTTCCGCAGCTTAGTTCTGTATTTGTAGATTTTCAGACACTGATCGGTCTGTCGACCGACCCAAGCATCATCTGATCGGTCTGTCGACCGATCAGGCGTGCTTCTGATCGGACTACCGACCGATCAGGTAGTCCAGCTTCAATTTTTGTTCTGTTTTGTTTAAGCTTGATTTGTTGCAGCTTTTCCAACCTTGCTGTTAGACACAACTACTTGAATTTAATGTTAATTCTCAAATTCCTTTAGTTATCGTGTCCTTGCACTTAATTTTAGCTTTGAATTCCAATCTTATCATTTCAAGTTGCATGTTTAATTGTCAATTAGTTTAAGAGTAGTTCTTGCAATCATATTTGTTAGTTAAGTTCATTTTATTCCTGTTATTTCCTTCTAAATTGCAAAATAAACCCCCATATTATTTGAAAACCCCAAAACATTTGACGACACGTAAATCCGAGCTTGAATCAAACATCCTAAACTAGTCCTTGGAAAAAAATACGACTTGAGGCCCCTTTACTACATTTTATCTTGTGAGCTAGGGTTTTCAATCTATAAATATCTAAATTTGAGACCCACATTTGTGACATCTATTTTGGGTCCATCAAATTTTTGGCGTCGTTGCCGGGGACTCAACTAGTAGAGTTTGTTTGATTTTTTGCTTGCGTGCTTATTGCCATATTTTGTGATCTATCTTACTCGTTTTATTTTTCCATCTACATTTGCTGCGATTTGTGTTTGTTTTATGACCAGGTCTGCAGGTGGTAATCTTGAGGAACTTGACCCTGAAATTGAGAGGACTTTTAGAGCAAGGAGGAACCAAGGCAGAATTTCAGAAGCTATTGATATTCCTCCTCTTCAGACCATTTCTACTCATTCAGGCACTATCATGGTAGACCACCAGAAGACCATGAACGAACTTGCAGCACCATATGACACTTTCCAGTACTCCAGCATTGCTTATCTAGAGCTTACTGGCGACTTTGAGTTGAGATCAGGACTCATCCACTTATTGCCTAAATTTCAAGGACTATCTGGGGAAGGTCCCAACAGACATCTGCACGAATTTCTTATAGTTTGTTCCACCATGAAGCCTCAGGGGATTTCAGAAGAAGATATTAAGCTGAGAGCATTCTCATTTTCCCTGACTGGAGCAGCAAAGGAGTGGTTCTATTATCTGCCTACTGGGCATGTCTCTAGCTGGATTTCCATGAAGAAGGCATTTCTAGAAAAGTACTTCCCAGCCTCCAGAACAGCAATCATCAGAAAAAGTATTTGTGGCATACAGTAAGTAGTGGGAGAGACTCTTTATGATTACTGGGAGAGATTTAACAAGCTCTGCTCTAGTTGCCCACAGCACTAGATCAGTGAGCAGCTCCTTATCCAGTACTTCTACGAGGGTCTACTCCAGATGGATAGGATTATGATAGATGCTGCAGCTGGAGGAGCCCCAGTAAACAAAACACCAGATCAAGCTAGAGAGTTGATTTCAAATATGGCAGAGAATTCACAGCAGTTTGGGAGTAGAGCTTTGTCCACCAGAGGAGTGAATGAGGTGTAGATGGTATCAAATGAGCAAAAGGAAATCAAGAATTCATTGATGGAGCTCACTACCCTGGTGAAGCAAATGACTCTACACAATGTGAACCAAAATTCTAATTTTTCAGTACCTCCACCTTCAATCCAAGTGATGAGGTTATGCAGTATTTGTTCAGCCAAGAACACAATTCAGATTCATGTCCCAACCTCCAACAAGATGAAACAATAGCGGCATTGACCAGGGGACAATTTCAAGCCAAAAATAATCCCTATTCATCCACCTATAATCCTGGTTAGAGGGATCATCCAAATCTGAAGTATGACAACTCTTTTTATCAGTAAAACCCATCACAACAGCCCTATCAACAGCCCCAACCGAATTTCCAGCAAAATCAGCAAGGGCAGCCCCAATTTCAACCATTTGAGCAAACATTCCAGCAATTCCAGCAACCTTTTCAAGGGAATTAACAAGGCTTTCAAGGAAATTTGAATTTTCAGCATCCATTCCAGCCATCACAGCAAGGTTTTCAGCCCTTCAACCAAAACTTTCAGCCCCCGAATCAAAATTTCCAACCCACTTAATTTCAGTCTTCACCACAACAATTTCCACTTCAAAATCAGAATTTTCAGGGCTATAATTCTCAGCAAGTTCAGCCACCATTCCAGCCAAATTATCAACCATTTCAGCAACAATTTCAACCCTACAATCAGCCCCAACAACCCCGATTCCAGAATTCACAGCAGGGTAACAATTTTCAGCAACCTACCTCATCTTTCCAAGGACTACCGAAGACTTACTCTAATCAAGGAGGCTATGGAGGCTCTAGTGGGGGAAATGCGCAACAACAGAGGCTAGAAGAGATGTTACAACAACTTTTGCAGCAACAAAGGAATGATCCCATCTTGCAAAACATTGAGAGACAAATAGGACAATTGGCTAGTGGGATGAACCAAATACAAGCCCAAGGATCAAGCCAACTACCTTCTCAAGCTACTCCTAATCCAAAGGGAAACGTTAGTGCTATTACTTTGAGGAGTGGGAAGGTGGCTTCAACTCCAAATGGTCCAAGGGCTGATTTTTCGGAAAACAGGACAGCACCTACTTTTCCAGCCCCAAACAGTCCTGAAATCACTTCAAATTCAGTTGGTTTCAACCCTAGTCCAAGCCTAACTCCTTCCTCAAGTCATCCTGTGATTTTGGTGGAAAATGAAGGAGAAATCAGTGGAAAAAGTGATTTTACAACAACTACATCAAGTGAGATTTCAGCTCAAAATTCAGCCCCTCAAATTTCGGTTCAAGAGGAAGAATTAAGGGTTCCTTTGCCCTTTCCCCAGCGTAAAACTCCAGCCAAGAAGCAAGTGGAGGAGGAGAAAGCTAAAAAATACAATGAACTTGTGAAGTTGTTTAGTAAAGTGGAGATTAACGTACCCTTGTTGACCATGATAAAACAAATTCCTAAATATGCAAAATTCCTCAAAGATTTATGTGTTCACAAGAAGAAGTTGAAGGAGAATGAGTTGGTCATCTTGGGGAAAAATGTTTCAACACTTATCCATGCCATCTCTCAGAAGTGTGAAGACCCGGGGGTTTTTACTGTATCTTGTGAGATAGGGAGGACTATGTTTCACGATGCCATGTTAGACTTGGGAGCCTCCATTAATGTAATGCCCAGATCAGTCTTCCAGATGCTTGGTATTGGTCCTCTGCATCCTACTGGAGTGGTGATTCAGTTAGCGGATAGAAGTTAGACCCATCCAGCCGGTATTATTGAAGATGTTTTGGTAAAAGTAAAGGAGTTGATTTTCCCTGCAGATTTCTACATTCTGGACATGGAGGGAGACTACCTTGCACACAAATCTCCACTCATCCTTGGGAGGCCATTTCTGAAGACCACGAGGACAAAAATTGATGTTTATGCTGGTACACTGTCCATGGAAGTGGGAGACACAGTAGTCCAGTTCAATATTTTCGATGCCATGGATGGATTAGTTGATACAGATTCAGTAGCTGAGGGAGCTCCACTTCTTATTTCCAGAGGAGATATCATTTCAGAGGAGGCTGAGGTTGCACTTGCTATTGAGGACGATGATTCAGAGGTTATTTCATATTCATGTTCAGCTGGAGAGGATTTTCTAGGTGTAGTGGATTGCACAGAGCCCCAAGGATCACCCATTTTTATTGATATTTCAGAGGATTCAGAGTACATGTGTGATAGTGTAGGGGATTGCACTGAGCCCCAAGGATCACTCATACCCACTGAGCAGACCCAGATTGAGCTCAAGCCACTACCAGATCATTTGAGATATGTTTATCTAGGAGAGGAGCAGACTTTTCCTATAATTATTGGACAACACCTAGATTCAGAGCAAGAAGAAAAATTACTGTAAGTCCTGAGGCAACACAAGAAAGCTATTGGGTGGACTTTATCAGATATACCAGGTATTAGCCCAGCTATCTGTATGCACAGGATATTCTTGGAAGAAAATGTTAAACAAGTGAGGCAGCCACAAAGGAGACTTAATCCACTCATTTTGGATGTGGTAAAGAAAGAGGTGACTCGACTACTACAAGCAAGTATCATTTACCCTATTTCTGATAGTTAGTGGGTTAGTCCCATACATGCGGTGCTCAAGAAATCTGGAGTCACAGTGGTGGAAAATGAAAGTAACGAACTAGTCCCCACCATAGTTAACAATTCGTAGAGAGTATGTATTGACTATAGGAAGCTAAACAAAGTCACGAGGAAGGATCACTTCCCTTTGCCATTTATTGATCAGATGCTTGAGAGACTGGCAGGGAAGTCCTATTACTGCTTCTTGGATGGGTACTAAAGCTATTTCCAGATCTGCATAGACCCAGAGGATCAAGAGAAGACTACCTTCACTTGTCCTTTCAGCACATTTGCCTACAGACGGATGTCATTTGGACTCTGCAACGCTCCAGGAACGTTCCAGCGATGCATGGTAAGTATATTTGGTGAGTTGTTAGAGCATTGCATGGAGATCTTCATGGATGACTTTTCAGTTTTTGGCACCTCATTTTGCATAGATGCATTGAGACTAACCTTGTGCTTAATTTTGAAAAATATCACTTTATGGTAGAGCATGGAATTGTACTAGGACACATAGTCTCTAGGAGAGGTATTGAGGTAGATCCTGCAAAAATTAATGTTATTTCTTCTTTATCTTACCCCGTATGCGTACGAGATGTTCGTGCCTTTCTTGGACATGCAGGATTCTACCGCAGATTCATTAGAGATTTCAGCGATATTGCTCGGCCCTTGACAAGATTGTTGCAAAAAGATGTTGATTTTTGTTTTGATGACAAGTGCAAAGAAGCTTTTCACAGACTAAGGGAGACTCTTACTTCAGCTCCTATCATTAAATCACCTGATTAGAATTTGCCCTTTAAACTAATGTGTGATGCATCTAATTTTGCAGTGGGAGCTGTTCTTGCTTAGAGGGTTGATGGATCACCTCATGTCATATGCTATGCCTCCAAGACCCTAGATGCCGCCCAAGCAAACTACACCACCACTGAAAAGGAGCTTCTTGCCATTGTTTTTGCTTTAGACCGATTCAGATCGTATTTGTTGTGCTCACATGTTATTATTATTTTTTTGATCATGCAGCTCTGAAATACCTGCTGAAAAAGCCAGATGCTAAGCCTAGACTAATCAGATGGATGCTCCTGCTCCAAGAATTTGACTTGGAAATCAGAGATAGAAGTGGCAAAGAGAACCTAATTGCTAATCACTTGAGTAGAATTGGGAGAGATGGACCTCCTACCCCTATTGACGATGATTTTAGAGACGAACACCTTCTTGCGATACATGGAGAGTCACCTTGGTATGCAGACCTCGTGAACTTTTTAGTAGCTCATGTCTTTCCTACACAATTTTCTAAAGCTCAAAAAGATAAACTCAAAAGCAATGCAAAATTCTATGTGTGGGATGCCCCTTATTTATGGAAGTTTTGTAATGATCAAATAATTAGGAGATGCGTACCCGACCATGAGTTTTCTTCTGTCCTTACATTTTGCCATTCATTAGCCTGTAAGGGGCATTTTGGACCCCAAAGAACAGCTAGGAAGGTGTTAGAATGTGGATTGTATTAGCCCACCCTATTTCATGATGCTTATCTGTTTTATAAGAATTGTGATAGATGTCAGAGGATTGGAACATAGGAGCAAGAAATGAGATGCCCCAACACACTATACTTTTCTGTGAGATTTTTGATGTATGGGGAATATATTTTATAGGACATTTTCCTACATCCTGTGGATATTTGTATATTTTTCTTGCTATAGATTATGTTTCTAAATGGGTGGAGGCCCTTCCCTCCAAGACTGATGATTCTTGTGTTGTTGTTAGCTTTGTCAGGTCACATATTTTCTGCAGGTTTGAAATTCCAAGGGCTATAATAAGTGACCAAGGATCTCATTTTTGCAATAAACACATGAAGGCTCTACTTGACAAGTATGGGGTTGTGTACAAAGTTTCTACATCTTACCATCTCCAAACAAATGGACAGACCGAAATTTCTAACAGAGAGATCAAATCAATTTTGGAAAAGACCGTTGGGCCCAATAGGAAAGATTGGAGCAAGAGACTTGATGATGCACTATGGGCCTATAGAACAGCATACAAGACCCCCATTGGAATATCGCCTTACCGCTTAGTGTATGGAAAAGCTGTTGGTGCAGGAAGCACCCGATCGAACCTTGTTTTGATATTGGCAAAGGATTCAAAGTTAAGGGTTATTTGTGCTCTAACGTTGTTCACTGAGTGTGCAGAAAAATCCCTAGCGAAGGACTGCTAGGCACCTGGCGAAGGACTGCCAGTATCAAAGCTCTAGCGAAGGACTGCTAGGCACCTGGCGAAGGACTGCCGGTATCCAAGCCCTAGCGAAGGACTGCTAGGCACCTGGCCAAGGACTGCCAGCATCCAAGACCTAGCGAAGGGCTGCTAGGCTCTGGCGAAGGACTGCCAGAATGGACAAGCCCTAGCGAAGGAATGCTAGGCACTGGCGAAGGGCTGCCAGAAGAAAAGACCTAGCGAAGGGCTGCTAGGCACCAAGCGAAGGGAAGCTTGGCAACTCAAGACCTGGCGAAGGACTGCCGGGCAAAAGTCCAACTGGAGGATCCGGTTGGCATCAGGTAAACTCTCCCGAGAGGAGTAGGTGAGGACGCGTTCCCCTAGAGGGAACATTAGGCGTCGGTTCGACCTAGGGCTCCATTTTGGAGACCCAAAGTCAGAACCAAGACAGCTAAGGCTGTTTTAACTAACTTATTATTTGCTGTTTTGGACTAACCCTGGATGCAGGACCGAAGGACTGTGTTTCTGCAGCTCAGAGAGCCTCAAAGGAGTGAGGCCGTAGCTGAGCAGGGCGCCCCGGATGTGTCGGGCGCCCCAGAGTCAACCCAAAGTCAGCAGAGAGGTAAACGCCCCGACAGCAGCGCAATTGGGGGCGCCCCGCGTGTGTCGGGCGCCCCGCATGTCGGGCGCCCCGCGTGTCTCGGGCGCCCACTGTGCCACGCCACTGAAGGCTGCTGCAGCTCACTCTCGCGAAGCCCTGAAGATGACGCTTTGACCGGTCAACCGGGCGCCCCGTGCGCGTCGAGCGCCCCGGTCAAAGCTGATCCCGAAGATGAAGAGATCAGCCTTGACCAGAGGGCTCGCCGGATCAAGAGCCACGTGGGGGGCGCCCCGAGCATGTCGGGCGCCCCCTGCCCTATATAAAGAGGGCCTCGACCCTATTCTTGAACAACCAATTCCTTCGACAATTCTACGCTCTTCTGCTTCCACGACACGCTCCAGAAAGCTGCCAACTCAAGCCGACGACGTCCCGCTGCTCCAGAACTTCAATCTTCACCGGACGTCGGTAACAAGAGTTGTATTTAAGTTTACGAGAATATTTTTATTATTATTTGTGTGTAAACTTTTGCGAACTTATAGAATTGCCCGCAGAAAACGGTCAACGACCGTGGGCCTTGGAGTAGGAGTCGACCCAGGCTCCGAACCAAGTAAACCGGCTGTGTTTGCGTTGTTGTGTTCTCTTTTATTTCCGCTGCGCACCCGCTCTTTTTAAATCCGAACGAATTGCGACATTCACCCCCCCCTCTCTCGCATTTCTCGATCCAACAAGTGGTATCAGAGCGGGGTTATTCAAAGTTGGTGCAACCACCACTTTGAAATTTCTTTTCGGATTTTTTTTGCTTTATTTTTTTAAATAAATAATATCTGTGAGTGTATTTAAAATATCCTTACGCCTTTTTCAATTCTGAATTCTCATTTTTTCACCATAAGTCAGAATTGATAAAAGAATCAATTTGTGAAAATTTGTCATAAAATTTTTATTATTATTTTAATATTTTCCTCGAAATTCCAAATTCGTCTGCAATATTTTTTTGTTGCTCCCGCACTACTAATCCAAGACCAAGTCTTGGTACATCTCTGTTTTTTATTGTGTGCAAGATTTAAACTAATGGCCAATCAAGAATGGAATAGTGTCCGTCCACCCCTATTCTGTGGCGAGAACTTCAGAACCTGGAAGAGCCTAATGGAATCTCACCTAAAGACCCATCTGGATTTATGGATGATGATCCAAACAGGGTTTTCAGCACCTACAGAAGATGGAAAGTTGATCGCCTGGGATAAATTGGACGAACCAACTCTGAGGAAGATTGAGTCCGATGCAAGGGCTACTGCAATCCTACAGTGTGGCCTAACCAATGAAGAATTGAAGCGGGTCGGATCCTTCAGATGTGCTAAAGAAATCTGGGAAAAACTGATTGACCTTCATCAAGAGATCTCAGATGAAGAAGAAGATCAGGTAAGTTATCTTGTCCTTTCGGTCCAAGTACAAACAGCCGAGTCAGAGACTGAACTCGAATCCAAAGTCGAACTAGAATCAGAAGACAAATTGACTGAGACGGTAACAAATTTTGAATTCTGTTCAAAATTAGAATTAAATAATCAAATAGATACTGTAATGGTCGAGGAAGGTATAAATTCTATTGCAGGGAAAACTCCAAGAAAACTGCAAAAGAGGCCTAAACCATACCTAAGTCCGACTCAGAACTTGACGATGAAGAAGGAGATCCTCGGAAACGGGTCCGAATGGCTCACAACCACTACAAAATGCCGAAAGAACAATCAATCAAAAGAAAGATGGCTAGAATCAAGGGGGAGATTCCCAATCGGGAATCAAGAGGTAAATTTACAATATTTCAAAATCCATTATTTACCATGAATAATATGATTGAATCTTATAAATCAGTTAAGGCTAATGTGTTAGCAAATTTAATTCATAATATTGCTGTTTTTGATAATCCAGAATATTATTACGATTATGATGTAACTTAGATAATTTTTGCATTAACTGTATGTTTCTTTTTATTTTATTTTTTTTTGGTTAAAATTAGGATTGATTAGTTTAAGGACAAAATAGTTTAACTGAAATTTGGACAACATAGTATTGGGTGGAGGTGAGATGATAGTACGTTAGGGAAGCCAATTTGGCGGAACTAGCCGAAGCTACCGATCCAAGACCCAAACTAGTTAGACCAGAAATTTTTCAAAGAATAATTTTGAAAATGAAATTTCATTAAAAGGCTTTGTCAAGGAAAGGGTGGATGATCCCATAAGGCTACGGCCAAAGAAGGCCTAGTGCCTCGCCAAGACCTGGAAGCCAATTTTTGAAATTCAAATTCAAATTATTTTTTGTTAAATTCGAATCTAACACAAATTTTCAGTTAATTTTAGATTCAAATATCTTTTTTCAAAATAAATTTAAATTGTGTTTAAAAAATTAATTTAACTCTTTAAATTTATTCATGGTCTTTTCAAAATAAATCTTCTACTAAAACCTGTCTCACAAAAACCCTTAAGGTTAACATGCTTGATCATGTAGTACTGGGTGAGACATCTAGGACCTAAATGCATAACTCACTACTCTTTCAAATAAAATATACTTTCAAAAGTTATTCAAAGTTATTTCTTGTTTTCAAATTAATTCACTGTACTCTACTTTTTTTTACATCTTTTATTTCATGTCAAATATCACAATAAATAAAGTCTAGGACTTGATTGGGTCAATTATTGGTCAAACCTAGTCAACATAGTCAAACATGGATAACACTGAAGTCCCCTAGGACATTAGATTGAGTTAAATAGTAAAGGGGAGTGGTTTATTCTTTTTAATTTTCTTTCAAAATATCTTTGAAAAATTATTATCATTTCAAAATGGTTTTCGAAAATTGTGTTATCATACCAAATTATATTTTCAAAAATCTATCTCCTTAAAAATTATCATACTCAAAAGGCATGTTCAAAATTGTTCCTTTAATTTTGACAAACCCTAAGACTAAGAGGAGGATTAACTTGTGGTCAACAAGCCTCCCAGGACTGTGTCAGATTTAAGGGAAGTTCAAATTAAAAGAAGAAGTTTTATGCCTTCAAATAATCACTATATTTTTCAAAATTGTGCTTTACAAAAATCATTATCATTTCAAAATGTTTTTCGAAAAAGGGGCTTATGTTTGAAAATTATCTTCATTTCAAGTTGAATTTCCTAAAATTATATTACCGTACTGATATTCAAAACTATTCTTTTGATTTTAATAAACCCTAAAGACACAGAGGAAGATCCACTTCATGATCCATAAGGACTCCTGGGATGTGTCAAATTTAGGGGGAGTTTGAGTCAAAAGAAGAATTTCTGAAATGTGTTTATTAATTTTTTTTTGGTTATTAGACAATTCTTATAATTTAAATCAAACCTTAAGACTCAGAGGAAGATCGCTTGTAGTCAACAAGCTTCCTAGGACTGGGTCAAGTTTAGGGGGAGATCAAATTAAAAGAATTGTTGAAAATTTTTCAAAATATATGTTTTCATGCACTGCAAGTTTAAAATCCTTTTGAAAACATAAATAATTTTTCGTTCAAAATATTATTATTATTGTGGCCTATGAAATTGCTTTTGAAATAATATTTACTTGGGTTGGCGAATTTCCAGGACACTTAGGAAAATATCCTTGTAGTCAACAAGGTTTCCTAGGATTGTGTCAGACTGGAAAATAAACCAAGTCAAGCAAAATATTGTGTCTTCAAAAGGTCATACATTTTTCAAAATGTACTAGCATATACTTTCAAAGTACTATCATTTTTTTTGGAGATAGTATTTACTTGAATTGGAGAACTTTTCCAGGACACTTAGGGAAATGTCCTTGTAATCAACAAGGTTTCCTAGGATTGTGTCAGACTGGAAAAGAAACCTAGTCAAGTAAAATATTTTTCTAAAAGTACTTATGTGTTTCAAATCATAATTTATTTCAAAAGTACTTATGTCTTCAAAAATGCATAATATCTTTCAAAAAGTACTGCTATTTTTCAAAATATAATGTTTCCAAAAGTACAAATATTTTTCAAGGCAAAAGTGTTCTAAGTGCATGAAGCTTTTAAAGATTTGCCTACAAATACATTTTTTAAAATGGATTTAATCTAGAAATTTAAGTTTTTTTTATGCCTTCAAAATTATTCTAAGTATCTTTTTGCTTTCAAAATTCATAGGCTCTGATACACAAACATTCTCCTTATCACTTCCTTCAAAATATTTTTCTTAATTGAACTTAAAAATGGTCAAAGGAGAAGAATTTAACATTAAGGGGGAGAGATAGGAAAGAAAAGAGGGAATCAAATTTTTCAAATTTGAATTTCAAAAACATCCGAAGTACTTAATTTTTTCAAAATCAATTTAAGTACTTGATTTTTTACTTAATTTTTTTTAAAATACAACTTAAGTACTTAACATTTTTTTCCAATTACTTAACTATTTCTTTCAAAAATTATTTCTAAGTCTTTCTCAAAAATTATTTCTAAGTACTTAACAATTCCTTTCAAAAATTTATTTCAAGTATTTAAATGAGTTTAGTACTTAACTATTTTTAAACCAAGTACCTGACACTTAATTTTTCAAACTTCTCAAAAGTACTTGCTTTATACTTGAAAATTATCTAAGTGTAAAAAGTTTTGAAAATATTTTTACTCTGTTTTTGAAATACTTTGTCAAAAACATGAAGCACTTAGAAAAACTCATAAATCCCTGTTAGATACCTTGTTCACCCATGCCTGTTTTTGATATATGTCAAAGGGGGAGGAAAGGTCAAAGTTAAGAGTTGTAAATACAAGTATTCAGGGTTTTAGGGGGAGTATGAAAAATAAATATTTTTTTTCAACTCTATATTTATTCTATTCATAAATAGTTATACTTCATTGCTTAACCTTTTGTGCTTAAACTGTTATAAGTTTTTCCTTAACTTTGAATCGTGTTGCCATAATCAAAAAGGGGGAGATTGTTGGTGCAGGAAGCACCCGATCGAACCTTGTTTTGATATTGGCAAAGGATTCAAAGTTAAGGGTTATTTGTGCTCTAACGTTGTTCACTGAGTGTGCAGAAAAATCCCTAGCGAAGGACTGCTAGGCACCTGGCGAAGGACTGCCAGTATCAAAGCTCTAGCGAAGGACTGCTAGGCACCTGGCGAAGGACTGCCGGTATCCAAGCCCTAGCGAAGGACTGCTAGGCACCTGGCCAAGGACTGCCAGCATCCAAGACCTAGCGAAGGGCTGCTAGGCTCTGGCGAAGGACTGCCAGAATGGACAAGCCCTAGCGAAGGAATGCTAGGCACTGGCGAAGGGCTGCCAGAAGAAAAGACCTAGCGAAGGGCTGCTAGGCACCAAGCGAAGGGAAGCTTGGCAACTCAAGACCTGGCGAAGGACTGCCGGGCAAAAGTCCAACTGGAGGATCCGGTTGGCATCAGGTAAACTCTCCGAGAGGAGTAGGTGAGGACGCGTTCCCCTAGAGGGAACATTAGGCGTCGGTTCGACCTAGGGCTCCATTTTGGAGACCCAAAGTCAGAACCAAGACAGCTAAGGCTGTTTTAACTAACTTATTATTTGCTGTTTTGGACTAACCCTGGATGCAGGACCGAAGGACTGTGTTTCTGCAGCTCAGAGAGCCTCAAAGGAGTGAGGCCGTAGCTGAGCAGGGCGCCCCGGATGTGTCGGGCGCCCCAGAGTCAACCCAAAGTCAGCAGAGAGGTAAACGCCCCGACAGCAGCGCAATTGGGGGCGCCCCGCGTGTGTCGGGCGCCCACTGTGCCACGCCACTGAAGGCTGCTGCAGCTCACTCTCACGAAGCCCTGAAGATGACGCTTTGACCGGTCAACCGGGCGCCCCGCGCGCGTCGAGCGCCCCGGTCAAAGCTAATCCCGAAGATGAAGAGATCAGCCTTGACCAGAGGGCTCGCCGGATCAAGAGCCACGTGGGGGGCGCCCCGAGCATGTCGGGCGCCCCCTGCCCTATATAAAGAGGGCCTCGACCCTATTCTTGAACAACCAATTCCTTCGACAATTCTACGCTCTTCTGCTTCCACGACACGCTCCAGAAAGCTGCCAACTCAAGCCGACGACGTCCCGCTGCTCCAGAACTTCAATCTTCACCGGACGTCGGTAACAAGAGTTGTATTTAAGTTTACGAGAATATTTTTATTATTATTTGTGTGTAAACTTTTGTGAACTTATAGAATTGCCCGCAGAAAACGGTCAACGACCGTGGGCCTTGGAGTAGGAGTCGACCCAGGCTCCGAACCAAGTAAACCGGCTGTGTTTGCGTTGTTGTGTTCTCTTTTATTTCCGCTGCGCACCCGCTCTTTTTAAATCCGAACGAATTGCGACATTCACCCCCCCCTCTCTCGCAATTCTCGATCCAACAAAAGCTTGTCATCTTCCCGTGGAAATAGAGCACAAAGCATATTGGGCGGTGAAGGCTTGTAACTTTGATGCTACCAAGGTGGGAGAAGAGAGAAAACTTCAACTCCAAGAACTTGAGGAGATTAGACTAGAAGCATTTGAGAACTCAAGGATCTACAAAGAAAAGACTAAGATTTTTCATGACAAGCACATCTTGAAGAAAGAATTCCAAATTGGCGACAAGGTTTTATTATACAAGTCAAGGCTCAAATTGATTAAGGGTAAGTTGAGGTCGAGATGGGAAGGGTCATTTGTTGTGACTAACATTTTCCCTTATGGTGTTTGCGAAATCAAGGATGAAGTCAATAATTTTGTTTGGAAAGTCAATGGCCACCGGCTCAAAAAGTACTTTGAAGAATTAAAGGAGCTAGAGGTGGATGGATTGGACATCAAAGACGCTATCTACCCAAATTAAGGGGAGTTTATTTTTCTTACACTTTGATCTCATTGTATATATCATTTTCATGTTCTCCTGAAGTAAATCTTCTTTTTAAATTGAGTTGTTGATAATAAATGCTTAGGTAATCTAGATTGAATAAATAGCTATTGTAGATACCATGTTAGTTCTTTTGGCACCTTTTCTCAATGAGTAGAAATAAATGTATCCCTCTAGGTTCTCTCCATATCATTTTAGAGTCTCTTGAAAACAAATTAAATTTGATTGTTAAAACTTAAGATTTGAGCTAAAGGATGAATTCTTGGATGCTTGAGTACTACTTGGGTATGGATTCTAGATTGATGACTTGAGATGAATTATTTCTACCTAGTGAGGATTTAGCCTAATTTTTATGATACACACATGTAATTATGCTTTAGAACTTGCTTAGGTTCTTCCAAAACCATATTTCTATGATTGGACCACATCTACAGAGGCTAACCACTTTGTTTCTCCTTTTCATATCAGTTTTTGCAATAATCATTGTTGATACATGATCTATTCTTCTTCCTTTCCATGTTTTTTCTGCTAATAACTATTTTCTCCCATGGACTTGGTTGTTTGGGGATGATTCTTGATGTTACTTTGCCCGAGACGGACAAAAATTTAAGTGTGGGGGAGGATGCATGCATTCTATCAAAGTTGAGGACAATCAAGCATTGGCAATCTACAAGGAAGTGTGCCAAATTGACTTGAAGGAGTTTTTATCAAGTTTGGGTTACAAGCTACTGATCAGTGAAGGGAGGAGCTATAAGAATTGAATCCGAATCTCAGATTTTGAGAAAAGAGAAAAAGAAGAAGAAAGGAGAGAAAAGCTGCTGTGGAAGCAGCTAAGAAAAAAAAAGGAAACAGAAAAAAAAGAGAAAAAAGAAAAATATAAAAAAAAAGAAGAAGAAAGAATGAACATGAAGTGCTAAAAGGTGGATAGATCTCTGAACTGGAAGTCATGAATAAGAAGCTAGTGGATTTGAGATATGGGATTGAAAGGAAGAAATAAGGCATGAAGCAGTTTCAGATTCAGAACCAGTTTTTGGCTACTGATCAGACTCTGATCGGTCCCGTGATCGATCAGGGAGCAGCCAGTCCGTTCCAGGGACCGATCAGAGGCAATACAGTTTGATCAGGAGTATCCCAGTCCATTCCAGTGACCGATCAGTCAGTGGCTGACCGATCTCTGGACCGATTGATGGAGTTGGCACGGCAGAAAATACAGAATTCAGTCATATTCTTCATCCAAATCAGCTAATACCTACCCGTCACAACTCTGATTTCACCGAGAAGACCATAAAAGAGGGCAAAGTGCATTAGAAATATTCTTGAGCATCTAAGTCTTCTACTTCCTTAACTTCTCCATTTTCTAAACCTTTATTTCATTCTTGTCATTTCATATTCCTTTGACGTGTTCTAATAAACTTTTGTAGATGTGGATCCAAATCAAGAATAGTGGTGGAGAGTAGATAACAAGCAAGCTTATGGTAGTACAAGAACCATGTTGTGTTTAAATGAGCTCCACTTCACCACAAATGTAGAATTTAGGAAGAGAGCCACTAAATATTTCCTTGAGAGGCTTTGTGAGTTTAGTTCATCTCAATGAATCATGAAGGATGAATATGCTAAGTTGTTGATTTAAGGACAAGATACTAGTCCATTGAGCTTAGATTTTTGAGAATTGATAACCCTAGGTAGTTTCTTTTCAATTGCTTCTAACCATGGTCGAGAATAACCTAGGGGGGTACATATTTAGTTAGCTTATGCGAGACGCCCAAGTTTAAGTGTGGAGGAGTTGATAAATATTATTTTGTTGATTATTTCAGGCTCTTAAATCCATGTTTGACCCATATTTTACATGCTTAATCTTGAATTTACCCTAGGTTTCATGTATTAATTCTATTTTGGGTTTAATTGCAAATCTTTGCAATTTTGAGATGTTCTGATATCTAATTTGAATCTGATCTTTGTAGGCTGAAGGAACATGGACCTAGGTCCAATTGGGTCAAGGTTGGGTTAGAATCGGGCTCAGATCAAGGCAATCAAGCTTTGGAGAATTGTGAGCCGTCCGTTCGGAAGGCAAGTAGATCTGGGTCATCCAGGGCAGATCCGATTGATCCCAGCTGAGGAGAGGTAGATCTGACCTTCAGATTGAGATTTGGAAGTTTAGGGGTCAATCAGAGAAGATCCAACCGTTGGATTAAGCCAAGACAATCTCAGCCGTCCACTGCAAAGTACTTAAGCAAAAATCTCTCAGAAATCTCGCGTCGTCGCGTGTCACAACCATTGTTCTTCCTGTTCTTCGCATCTTCTTCTTCGTTTTTCCATTCGATCGTGCGACCAACAGCAGAGGAAGCCTGATTCAAGATCTCAGAGCTCTGAATCCGATTTCCCGAGCGGATTGTGTTCGTTTCTCATCGCTGTAAGTTCCTGCGGAGAGGGTGTCTCCAAGGCGCGCATTCCACTCGATTGCTTCTTGTTTGCCCATCTTCATCATCGGGAGCTAACGGAGCATTCAGGAGGGTCTTCTGAAGGTCTTCGAGGGTTTCTGAATCACAACCGCAACCCAATTCATCGAACAAGAGGAGTTTGGGTGGAATTCTCAGCTTCGCCAGTGAACCTGCGCAACTCGTCCGTGAGCAATCGGCTTCCGATGATCTGTGAGCTAGAGGGTTTCTAGTTAGATCTTGAGTGACAACAAGATATTTCTTGAATTGGAGATTGACTCTGTTGTTTAGTTTTAACATCTTGAATTCGTTTGTGCATTCTGTTCTTCCGCAGCTTAGTTCTGTATTTGCAGATTTTCAGACACTGATCGGTCTGTCGACCGACCCAAGCATCATCTGATCGGTCTGTCGACCGATCAGGCGTGCTTCTGATCGGACTACCGACCGATCAGGTAGTCCAGCTTCAATTTTTGTTCTATTTTGTTTAAGCTTGATTTGTTGCAGCTTTTCCAACCTTGCTGTTAGACACAACTACTTGAATTTAATGTTAATTCTCAAATTCCTTTAGTTATCGTGTCCTTGCACTTAATTTTATCATTGAATTCCAATCTTATCATTTCAAGTTGCATGTTTAATTGTCAATTAGTTTAAGAGTAGTTCTTGCAATCATATTTGTTAGTTAAGTTCATTTTATTCCTGTTATTTCCTTCTAAATTGCAAAACAAACCCCCATATTATTTGAAAATCCCAAAACATTTGACGACACGCAAATCTGAGCTTGAATCAAACATCCTAAACTAGTCCTTGGAAAAAATCACGACTTGAGGTCTCTTTACTACATTTTATCTTGTGAGCTAGGGTTTTCAATCTATAAATATCTAAATTTGAGACCCACATTTGTGACATCTATTTTGGGTCCATCACTACCATTGTTACCAAAAGAAACATTACCTCTATTTTTGCTTTGAAGGGTAGTGAATAAAGATCTATCACCGGTCATATGTTTGGAACACCCACTATCAACGAACCAAGTTGATAGATACTCCCCCTCAATCAAAGCCTACACAATGCGAAAAATGGAAGTTTAGGTACCCAAATCTTGGGACCTAAAGCATCTACAATGCATGACTTAGGCACCCATGCCTTGACCACTTTTTTTTGAGCCCTAGAAGTCTTAGGTGATCTCACATGAGTCCTAGACATTAAGGAAACAAAAGTCGGTTCTTTAGGTCGGTAACCTATACCGGCCTTGTTGTAAACCGCCTTTTGTGCATTTAAGATCATATCCAAAGTCTTGGATAACACCGGTTCTTTAGGTCGGTTTTTTTTGAGCTAGTTGAGAATTTCTCATGAATATTCTTGAGTCTCTCAACCTCACCCTTCAAGGCTTTGTTTTCATCTTCTAACACTTTTATATGCAAATCATCAATATCCTCAACCTTAGAGGATTTCAATTGTTCTACTTCTACTTTTAATGATTTATCTTTTTCTTTTGATTTCTTTAACAAACTAGTTAAACATGCAATGGTTCTATAACATTTGTCTAATTCAGGAGAAATTATCTCTTCATCGTTCGAAGATGATGAAGCCACGTTTGAGGAGTCCATGGATTCATCATTACTCTCCTCATCTTTAATAGCCATGAGAGCTACATGGCGAGTACTCTTTTCCTCCGTCTCTTCTTCGGATGAACTAGAAGAAGATTCATCCCACGTGGCCTTCAAAGCCTTCTTCTTCTTCTTTGATTTCTCCTCCTTCTTCAACTTTGGACATTCACTCTTGTAATGTCCTTTCTTGCTACACTCAAAACAAGTAAGATTAGTTTTATCAATTTTAACTTCACTAGGGTTACACCTTTCCCTTTGTAGCGCCGGCTCTTCCTCATCATCCTTCTTACGAAATTTTTCATCTCGGATGAAGATAACGCGATACCATCCTCCTCGGACTCGGACTCGGACTCGGACTCGGACTCGGATGAAGACGAAGAAACCTCCTTCTCCTTCTTCTTCTCCTTCTTCTTTTCCTTCTTCTTCTTGGTCTTGTCCCCTGCCACAAGAGTAATCCTCTTCTCATTGAGACCTTTGTTATCCATTTCGTGTAGCTCCATTTCACAAAATAAATCATCCAATTTGACAATTGACAAGTCCTTAGAAACCTTATAGGCATCCACCATGGATGACCACAAGACATTCTTTGGAAAAGCTTTTAGAACGTACCTCACAAGGTCGCGGTTCTCGACCTTTTCATCAATGGAGTGGAGACCATTGAGTATCTCCTTGAATCTACTATGAAGTTTACTTACCGTTTCACTCTCCTTCATGATGAGATTTTGTAGTTGATTGAGGAACAAGTCCCTCTTGGCTATCCTTGAGTCCCGGGTGCCTTCATGAAGCTCGATGAGCTTGTTCCATAAATCCTTTGCGCTTGTGAAGGGACCAACTTTGATTAGTTAGTCCTTGTTCATCCCACATTGCAAGGTAACTTCCGCCTTCGCATCGGCTTCTCCTTTGCGGGTTTGCTTAGCCGACCATCGCGAGGACTCCAACTCTTTTCCCTCTGCGTCTCTTGGAGGGATGAAGCCTTCCTTCACGGAGAACCACATTCCAATATCGGTCTTGAGGTAGTACTCCATGCGAGATCTCCAATACTGAAAATCAGATCCGTCGAAGAAGGGAGGTCGGGTGGTGCTAAATCCTTCTCTCATTGCCATTCTTGTTGACTCTCGGGTGTTAGTCCGTTTGAACAGAGCCCCAAGCTCTGATACCACTGGTTGGTGCTTGGATGGCTAGAGAGGGGGGGGGGGTGAATGTAGCCAAACACAAATGATTTGCTCTTTTTGAGATTTCTGCACTTAAGGATTAGCAGCAACAGCGGAAGCAAAATACAGAGAAATGCAGAAATGCAGAAACGAACAGAAACCTAAAACACAAATCACAAACTCTTACACGAGGATATACAAGGTTCGGGGATAACTTGCACCTACTCCTTGGCATGCCCGTAAGGTGGGCGATCCCTTGATCGTCGGCAGATCAAGCCCCGGGAAATCCGGATAGATGAATCCTCCTTCTCGGTGGAGAAACCTCTCCACACAATGTCTCAACAGATATGAAATAAAAGCACAGAGACAGCAACAAGAAAGCTTACAGAGCACTCGGACAGAGGAAACCCAAGAACTCTACATCGAGCTCCACTCAGCACAAACCTCACGCAAGAACTCCCTGCTCTCCGTGTCTGCTTGCTGATGGACTCGCTAAGCTCTTTTCCTCTTCCAGGCGCTCAAATCTCTCAAGAGTCAAAGTATCAGAGTGTATCCTCAAGCTTTTTGATTTACAGTGATTGCCAAAGGATGAAGATTTGTTGCTCAAAGAGATGATCAGATGTTGCAAGAAGAGCTGAGGAGATCTCTTCTCTTCTTCGTCAGCCCGCTCTTAACCTGCGTCGCCAGTCGCCAGGTCACCCAGGTCACAGACGCTCCTCTGCAGTTTCTTATCTGAAACAACCCAGCTGCCCTGACCTCTCCTGGACTCCCTGAGCTCTCCTCAGCCGAGCCCCAGTCAGCTTCTCAGTCGTTGCCAGCAGCGCCAGCGTCCGTTGAAACCTGAGAAGAAGAAACTGTTGGTGCAGGAAGCACCAGATCGAACCTTGTTTTGATATTGGCAAAGGATTCAAAGTTAAGGGTTGTTTGGTATCTAACAATGCTGCTTGAGAGTGCAGGAAACAAAGTCCTAGCGAAGGGCTGCTAGGCACCTGACGATGGGCTGTCAGGAAACCAAGTCCTGGCGAAGGGTTGCTGGGGGAAAACCAAATCCTGGCGAAGGGCTGCTAGGCGAAAACCAAGTCCTGGCGAAGGGCTGCTAGGCGAAAACCAAGTCCTGGCGAAGGGCTGCTAGGCGAAAACCAAGACCTGGCGAAGGGCTGCCGGGCAAAAGTCCAACTGGAGGATCCGGTTGGCACCAGGTAAATTCTCCCGAGAGGAGTAGGTGAGGACGCGTTCCCCTTGAGGGAACATTAGGCGTCGGTTCGACCTAGGGCTCCATTTTGGAGACCCAAAGTCAGAACCAAGACAGCCAAGGCTGTGTAAAATTAACTTATTAATTGCTGTTTTGGACTAACCCTGGATGCAGGACCGAAGGACTGTGTTTCTGCAGCTCAGAGAGCCTCAAAGGAGTGAGGCCGTAGCTGAGTAGGGCGCCCCGGATGTGTCGGGCACCCCAGAGTCAACCCAAAGTCAGCAGAGAGGTAAACGCCCCGACAGCAGCGCAATTGGGGGCGCCCCGCGTGTGTCGGGCGCCCCGCATGTCGGGCGCCCCGCGTGTCTCGGGCGCCCACTGTGCCACGCCACTGAAGGCTGCTGCAGCTCACTCTCGCGAAGCCCTGAAGATGACGCTTTGACCGGTCAACCGGGCGCCCCGCGCGCGTCGAGCGCCCCGGTCAAAGCTGATCCCGAAGATGAAGAGATCAGCCTTGACCAGAGGGCTCGCCGGATCAAGAGCCACGTGGGGGGCGCCCCGAGCATGTCGGGCGCCCCCTGCCCTATATAAAGAGGGCCTCGACCCTATTCTTAAAAAACCAATTCCTTCGACAATTCT
Source organism: Boesenbergia rotunda (assembly GCA_024364735.1). NCBI lineage: Eukaryota > Viridiplantae > Streptophyta > Magnoliopsida > Zingiberales > Zingiberaceae > Boesenbergia > Boesenbergia rotunda. The sequence goes on along the minus strand of JAGFNQ010007856.1, from coordinate 48,651 downwards.
ACGCTCTTCTGCTTCCACGACACGCTCCAGAAAGCTGCCAACTCAAGCCGACGACGTCCCGCTGCTCCAGAACTTCAATCTTCACCGGACGTCGGTAACAAGAGTTGTATTTAAGTTTACGAGAATATTTTTATTATTATTTGTGTGTAAACTTTTGCGAACTTATAGAATTGCCCGCAGAAAACGGTCAACGACCGTGGGCCTTGGAGTAGGAGTCGACCCAGGCTCCGAACCAAGTAAACCGGCTGTGTTTGCGTTGTTGTGTTCTCTTTTATTTCCGCTGCGCACCCGCTCTTTTTAAATCCGAACGAATTGCGACATTCACCCCCCCTCTCTCGCATTTCTCGATCCAACAGAAACAACCAAACCTGATACATGGAAAGTCCCCATTTGACTCTCCTCCATTGTTTGAATCCTCCCTGTATCACCTGCACACTTAACATACACTTAGCAAATGAAATCAACGAGAATCTGTAAGCTGCAGAGAAAACACAGAGCAAAACAGACGCGATCAGAACTCTGACAGTGGATTTGAATTAAAGTTTACTGCTACTGATCGGTCACCAGACCAATCAGAGAGGACCCTGATCAGTCACCGGACCGATCAGGGTAAGCCCAGACCGATCAGGCTCCAGCCTGATCAGTCCACAGTGAGAAAACTGGGATCGCGACTTCTTGTGATCGGTCACCAAATCGATCACAGGTCGTGGATCGCCTTTGCTGAGGGTTTTTCCAACCTTGCAGGCTAAACCCACTGATCGGTCACCCGACCGATCAGGGTGTGCCCTGATCGGTCTGGTGACCGATCAGGTCACTCTCTGACCGATCAGGATCCATCCTGATCGGTGATAATGAGGAACTGCGATATTTGATCGGTCAGCCTAACCGATCATGGTTCCTCACAGAAGGGCTCTGAAATCTCTCTGATCGTTCACCAGAACGATCAGAAGCTCTCTCTGATCGGTTACCAGACCAATCAGGAGCCGAACAGAAGCCAAACAATGTTTCTGTTCTCTCCCTGATCGGTCACCAGACCGATCAGACTTCTCTGGATCGGTCACCAGACTGATCCATAACAGGGAGTTCGTGCCAACTCCCTGATCGGTCTCCAGACCGATCCAGCCCCGACCAAAACAACCTTGAGTCCAGAGAACAACCTCCCTAGCCTTCTCTGACTCATCTTGGTCCCAGAGAACGAGCTCACGTGCCCTCTCCGACCAGTACACGCAATGCTCAGTCCCCCGGACCAAGACTTCGTGCCCAGCTTCACTCACTGGGACTTCGTTTAATCTAGCTTCCCTAGCTAGGACCTGGCTTCACTCACCAGGATTTCCATCACCTGGCATCACTCACCAGGACCTGGCTTCACTCACCGGGGTTTCAATCACCTGGCTTCACTCACTAGGACCCGACTTCACTCACCGGGGTTTCAATCACCTGGCTTCACTCATCAGGGTTTCAGTCACCTAGCTTCACTCACCAGGACCCGGCTTCACTCACCAGGACCCGACTTCACTCACCGGGGTTTCCAATCACCTGACTTCACTCACCAGGATTTCAGTCACCTAGCTTTACTCACCAGGATTCGGCTTCACTCACTGGGAGTCTTGCCCAGTCCCCGACCAGGACTTAAACTAGACTCATCTTCTTAACCTAAACTAAAATCGATGTCAACACCAAAACAACAATCAGGGTCAGACTGCATCAACACTGGTGAGTGAAGTCGAGTCCTAGCAAGGGAAGCTAGGTGAAGGAAATCCTAGTGAGAGAAGCTAGGTGAAGTAAATCCTGGTGAGTAAAGCTGTGTACTAGTGAGTGAAGCTAGGTGAACTAAGTGTTGGTGCAAGTTGCATCAATGATGTTCTCCTTTAAGTGTTTTAATGTTTGACAATACACTTAAGTCAGTGATATAATGAACAGACAAAGGGGAGCAAAGGAGAAGTAAACTAAGCTGAGGAAAAGTCCTAGTTAATCTAGGCATCGAAACCCTAAGTCCCAGCGAAGGGCTGCTGGGCAGCTAGCGAAGGGCTGCTGGGCACCTAGCGAAGGGCTGCTAGGTATCGAAACCTTAAGAGCTAGCGAAGGGCTGCTAGGCACCTAGCGAAGGGCTGTTAGGTATCGAAACCCCAAGACCTAGCGAAGGGCCGCTAGGCACCTAGCGAAGGGTTGCTAGGCATCGAAGACCTAGCGAAGGGATGCTAGGCACCTAGCGAAGGGCTGCTAGGCATCGAAGACCTAGCGAAGGACTGCTAGGCACCTGGCGAAGGACTGCTAGGGAATAAAGACCTGGCGAAGGACTGCTAGGTAATGGAGTCTTGGTCCGAGGGACTGAGCAAATTAGCTGAGCGATGACTAAGGACAGGAGTAGAGACGGGTCAGGGTTTGGGCGTCTTGAGGTCCGGAGATATCGGAAGCTAAGCAAAAGTCCACCCGAAGGACTGGGTGGCAACCGTCTCCTGAAAGGAGTAGGTGAAAGGCGCGTTCTCGGGGGTGGGAACTTGCGCCGGTTCGACCTAGGGTTTTGTGGAAATCCAAAGTCCGAACCAAGTCCTTAAGCCTAATATTATATGTATATGTGCTTTGTGTTTGTGTATCTTGCAGGTACCAAGAACCGGAGACAAAGCAAGTTGCTGGAAAATAGCTGTTGGGGGCGCCCCCAGTGTTGGGGGAGCCTAGAGCAAGGCATAAACCCAGTCTTGGGTTTAAACCATGATTGGGGGCGCCCGGAATGATGGGGGCGCTCGGAGTAAAGAGGAAAATATAGTTTTCATGAAGTAAGCAGAATAGGTGTCAAGGGGGGCGCCCGGAAGGTCCGGGGCACCCGGGTTGAAACCTATATTTGCTGTTTGAGGTTCGAAATGTAGATAAGCGCTCAGGAGGGCGCCCGGGAGGTCCGGGGTGCCCTGGTCAAAGATTTTATCACCTGCGGCGAGGTAGGCGCAAGGATAAGGTTTGACCGGGTTTATCGGGGCGCCCCCAACGTCCAGGGTTTCGTGGAAATCCAAAGTCTGAACCAAGTCCTTAAGCCTAATATTGTATGTATATGTGCTTTGTGTTTGTGTATCTTGCAGGTACCAAGAACCGGAGACAAAGCAAGTTGATGGAAAATGGCTGTTGGAGCGCCCCCAGTGTTGGGGGCGCCCAGAGCAAGGCATAAACCCAGTCTTGGGTTTAAACCATGATTGGGGGCGCCCGGAATGATGGGGGCGCCCGGAGTAAAGAGGAAAATGCAGTTTTCGTGAAGTAAGCAGAATATGTGTCAAGGGGGGAGCCCGGGTTGAAACCTATATTTGTTGTTTGAGGTTCGAAATGCAGATAAGCGTTCAGGAGGGTGCCCGAGAGGTCCGGGGCGCCCTGGTCAAAGATTTTATCACCTGCGGCGAGGTAGGCGCAAGGATAAGGTTTGACCAGGTTTATCGGGGCGCCCCCAACATCCAGGGCGCCCCCAGGAGTGCTATATAAGGGGCTTCGACCCCTCTGCTTCAACAAGAACTTCCAAGAGTGATTCCAAGCATTCTGACCGACGACAACGCGCTAGACATGAGGCTCTACGACCGGGAGGCTCCAGGAGGAAGTGTGCGACACTTCAGAGGTCCAGATCGGCCGAGCTTCAGACTTTGTCTTGTTGGTTTGCTTTTATTTAATTCCGCACTTAATTTTATTTATCTTTTGATTGTAAAATTGCACTGTAAGTCGGGTTTCTCCGGCTTCGGAAAGTCTGGGAAGGAGACCAATAGTGGGCGGGCATTCCCGTGCATAGGCCTTGAATGTACTGACCCTGGGGGGTCGGGAACCAAGTAAATATCACGCTGTGTCCCTGTGTCTGTTTATTTTCATTCTGCTTTACCTTTTCGCTGCACTAACGCTCTGAGTCCAGAACGACAATCGAAAGTCTTACGAAGTTTCCGAAATATTTGAACGGCCGATATTCACCCCCCCTCTATCGACGGCACCGGTCCTACAATTGGTATCAGAGCCGAGCCGCTCTTCACCGGACTAATCGCCGACGGAGCAACGACGCCAGGAATTGAGGGGGAGTCCAGGGGTGAATCTGGTACAATTTTTTATGTCAAATTTTAAGTTGCATATTATTTGTTTCACGTGCAGGGAGAGAGGGCACTACAAAAATCAGTGCCCTACTCGTAAGACTCGGTCTACACCACCGGCGGCAAAGGGGGTACCAGCGCCAGGAGTCCGGAAAAACAAGGATCACGTACGATGCTTCAAATGCAAGAAATATGGGCACTACAAAAACAAGTGTTCGGCGAAGGTACATAAGATTTATGTTCCAAAAGTTTTACAAATTCCAGCAATATCTTTTAATAATTTAGATAATTTCCCTGATAAGTTAGAATTACTGCATAGTCAAGTAGATATTTTGAATGATAAGTTACAAAATGTGAATATGAGTAAAATATCAGAAATTAATTGTTTAATTCAGAATATCAATTCCGAAATTGATAAAATTAACTCTGACAAAATTAATTCTGATAAAATTAAAATTCAAATTCGAATTCCTAAGGATAATTCGGAATTCAAATTCGAAAATCCTAAGGATAATTCCGAATTCAAATTTGAAAACCTTAAGGATAATTCTAAAGAAAACCCTGAAATTATTGAAAATCTTGAGGATAAAGATGATTTTGTTGAAAATATTCTTGAGGATAATAAAGATAAAATTCTCCTAGATGATAACTTAATTATAGATAATATTGAATATTATTATAAAACTCTAACTAGTGGCCCATTTTACTCCACCTACTGTGAGGATAAGGAGGATATGGAACTATCCAAGATAAAGGCCATAATCAATAAAAATTACAAAAATTCAAATAAATCAAAATTATTAGAAAAACTTGAAAAGATAGATAAAGATGAAGAAGAAATTTTCGAAATAATGAAAATGATGAATTTAAACCCACAATTATTAATTAATCATTATAACCTAAATTAAATTCAAATTAAATCTTAATTAAATTAAATTCAAATCAAATTAAATCTAAATTAAATTCAAATCAAATCAAATTCAAATCAAATTAAATCTAAATTAAATTCAAATTAAATCTTAATTTAAATTAAATTCAAATCAAATTAAATCTTAATTAAATTAAAATTAAACCTTAATTAAATTCCAATTAAACTTTAATTAAATTTGAATTAAACCTTAATTAAATTCAAATTAAATTAAATTAAAATTCTAATTAAATTCAATTTAAATCCTAATCAATTCAAGGGAAAATTTGAGAAAACTCCCCAACATCAAAGTAGGCTTTGCATGCACTCCCCAACCAAAAATGTCTTTGCATGCACTCCCTGATGGGATTGACAAGACAGTTTTGTGTGTTATTTTTTTTATCAGTATAAAAGAGTAAAGATTCAGTATAAATCGTAAAGATTTGAGTATAAATTGTTTGAGATTGAGTACTAATTTAAGAAATTTGAGTATTATTTGAAAAAAAAATGAGTATACATTGTTTCAGTATATAGTAAAAATTTCAGTATATATTATCAAAATTTAAGTATGAATTGATTTAGATTGAGTATTATTTGAAAAAATTTGAGTATAAAATTTAGAAATTTGAGTATGTGAGGTTACATCCACCACATCAAGATTTTCACATGAGAGGTCGTCGAAATTTTATACTCAAATTTCTTAAATTAGTACTCAATCTCAAACAATTTATACTCAAATCTTTATAATGTATACTGAGTTTTCACTCTTTTATACTCACGACATCAAGATGTTTACATGAGGGGTCATCGAAACTTTGTACTCAAATTTCTTAAATTAGTACTCAATCTCAAACAATTTATACTCAAATTTTTACAATGTATACTGAGTTTTCAGTTTTTTATACTCAATCTATTAGGGAGTGAATGCAAAGAATTTATTAAGTGGGGAGTGCATGCAAAGGCCAGTTTGGGATTGGGGAGTTTTCTCCAATTAACATCAATTGAAACTTAAATTAATTTAACATCAATTAAGTTCTAATTAATTCAACATCAATTAATTCTTAATTAACCTGAATCCAACTAAAATCTTAAATAACCTAAACTCAAACTAAAATAAAATTTTACCCAATCTGTAATCAATAACATTAAATATGTCAAAGTGGGTTGACATATTCGCGAGTTCACACGACATGTATCAAATTGGGAATTTGATACATTTTTAGAAACTTAAATAAAATGATTTGAATTGTTTGACTCATGCATAATTGTCATGCCATGCATTTGCTACTTCTTTTAATATATGACATGTCATTCATATTTAAAGGTTATGCATGTATTAGAACGGCAATAGGAAAAAGAATAATTGAAACTTGATCGACCTAGTATTGGGTGGCGGTGAGATGATAGTACGTTAGGGAAGCCAATTCTAATAAGGTCAAGTATTCTCTACTTGGTCTCTTTAGACTGGTGAAACTAGTCGAAGCTACCGATCCAAGATTTAAACTAGTTAGACCAGAATTTTTTAAAAAGTAATTTTGAAAATGAAATTTCATTAAAAGGCTTTGTCAAGGAAAGGGTTGATGAACCAATAAGGCTACGACCAAAGAAGGCCTAGTGCCTCGCCAAGACCTGGAAGCCAATTTTTGAAATTCAAATTCAAGTTACTTCTTGTCAAATTCAAATCTAACACAAGCTTCAATTAAATCTTAGAATTAACAATAAAAATGATTCATGCATCTCACAATACATCTATAAGGCAACCATGCTTGTTGTATTGATACATCTAAAATGGGTGAGATGTTAAGGACTAATGAATTGAAAAATATTTTTCAAAATTGTTAGAATATTTTCCTAAAAATATATTTTTAAAATAGTGCTTCAACATAATAATGTTTTTATGGAATTCATGTTTGTCTGATTGAATATACATATCATATGTTTTCAAAAATATATCTTTTCAAAAATTGTTTGACTCACGCAATTAGACACAAGCCTCTTAGGACAACACTAAAGTTCCTTAAGGCACTTAGATAGAGTCAAACGGTATCGGGTACAGGCGGAGTGCTTTTCATTTTTTTTGGTTTTCGAAAACTGCACTTTAAACATTACTATTATTTGAAAATACTTTTCGAAAACTGAGCTTTAAATCATTATCACTTGTGTTTTTCGAAAAAAAGGTTTATGTTGTAAAAATTATATGTTCAAAAATTTATCTGTCTCTTTGACTTTGATAAACCCTAAAGACACAGAGGAAAGGTTCACTTCATGATCTTCATGAACTCCTAGGATGTGTCAAATTTAGGGGGAGTCTGAGTCAAAGGAAGAATATCAGAAAGTTTTTTTTTATCATTCATTTTTGAAAACTATTAGACTATTCTTTTGATCTAAATCAATCCTTAAGACTCAGAGGAAGAATACTTGTGGTCAACAAGCTTCCCAGGACTGAGTCATGTTTAGGGGGAGGTCAAATTAAAAGAATTATTTAATAACATGTCTTCTTGAACGGTATTTTCAAATTTTGCTAAAAACATAAGTATTCTTTCAAAATACTATCATTTTTTTAAAAAAAATACCAGTATGTTCAAAAATTCATTTGGTTTTGATCAATTTCACAAAAAAAAATGTTTAATCTTGAGTTTGGAAAATCTTCCAGGACACTTAGGAAAATGTCCTTGTGGTCAACAAGGTTTCCTATGATTGTGTCAGACTGGAAGATAAACCAAATCAAGTATTATGACTTCAAAAATTTATACATTTTTCAAATGTACTTCAAAATGTATTATTCTATTTTCAGAAGTTATGTGACTTATGAAATTATTTTTATATTTACTTGAGTTTGAAAAATTTCCAGGACACTTAGGAAAATATCCTTGTAGTCAACAAGGTTTCCCAGGATGGTGTCAGACTGGAAGATTAACCTAGTCAAGTAAAATATTATGTTTCAAAAATTACTTAGATTTTTCAAAAGTTCATCTTTTTCAAAAATAGTTAGTACTTGCAAAATATGCATAATATTCATATTTTCAAAAATAGCATTCTTTCTAAAGTTATACATTTTTCAAAGGTACTTATATACTTCAAAAAATTACATAATCTTTCAAAAGTACTTGCATTTTTTTTATCATCATAATTTTCAAAGTACTTGTACTTTTCAAAGCGCATAGCATTTTTCAAAATTATGCATTGTTTCAACAAAAAAAAAATGTAATATATCATTCAAAATACAATGCTTTCAAAATTTGCACTAAGTATTTTCAAATAGAACCAAAGATCTTCATTGTTGGTGCAAGTATTTTCTTTTGTTTTTTTTTTGATGTATGACAAAGGGGGAGAGGTGTGCTTAAGTTAGAAGTTGGAAAAATTTTCCCCAAAGATAAAAAATGTAGTTTCAAAACTTATATCATTTTTTGTTTTTTTTAAGGATAGTAAGTTAGCCCCTTTAAACCAATCTAACTTAAGTTATTGTCAAACATCAAAAAGGGGGAGATTGTTGGTGCAAGTTGCATCAATGATGTTCTCCTTTAAGTGTTTTAATGTTTGACAATACACTTAAGTCAGTGATACAATGAACAGACAAAGGGGAGCAAAGGAGAAGTAAACTAAGCTAGGAAAAGTCCTAGTTAATCTAGGCATTGAAACCCTAAGTTCCAGCGAAGGGCTGCTGGGCACCTAGCGAAGGGCTGCTAGGTATCGAAACCTTAAGAGCTAGCGAAGGGCTGCTAGGCACCTAGCGAAGGGCTGCTAGGTATCGAAACCCCAAGACCTAGCGAAGGGCCGCTAGGCACCTAGCGAAGGGTTGCTAGGCATCGAAGACCTAGCGAAGGAATGCTAGGCACCTGGCGAAGGACTGCTAGGGAATAAAGACTTGGCGAAGGACTGCTAGGCACCTGGCGAAGGACTGCTAGGTAATGGAGTCTTGGTCCGAGGGACTGAGCAAATTAGCTGAGCGATGACTAAGGACAGGAGTAGAGACGGGTCAGGGTTTGGGCGTCTCGAGGTCCGGAGATATCGGAAGCTAAGCAAAAGTCCACCCGAAGGACTGGGTGGCAACCGTCTCCTGAAAGGAGTAGGTGAAAGGCGCGTTCTCGGGGTGGGAACTTGCGCCGGTTCGACCTAGGGTTTCGTGGAGATCCAAAGTCCGAACCAAGTCCTTAAGCCTAATATTGTATGTATATGTGCTTTGTGTTTGTGTATCTTGCAGGTACCAAGAACCGGAGACAAAGCAAGTTGTTGGAAAATGCTGTTGGGGGCGCCCCCAGTGTTGGGGGAGCCAGAGCAAGGCATAAACCCAGTCTTGGGTTTAAACCATGATTGGGGGCGCCCGGAATGATGGGGGCGCCCGGAGTAAAGAGGAAAATATAGTTTTGTGAAGTAAGCAGAATAGGTGTCAAGGGGGGCGCCCGGAAGGTCCGGGTCGCCCGGGTTGAAACTTATTTGCTGTTTGAGGTTCGAAATGTAGATAAGCGCTCAGGAGGGCGCCCGGGAGGTCCGGGGCCTGGTCAAGATTTTATCACCTGCGGCGAGGTAGACGCAAGGAATAAGGTTTGACGCGGGTTTATCGGGGGCGCCCCCGACGTC
>JAGFNQ010007856.1:0-37684 GCA_024364735.1 Boesenbergia rotunda | reverse complement strand
AATTCGTCATGAATTACAACATGAACGAATTAGACAAACCACTTCCCGAGATACTCAACATGTTAAGAACTGCTGAGCCTAATCTCACCAAGCCTAGTACCGTCCTGATGGTACAGAAGGGCAAAGGCAAGGGTAAGTGGAAGCCCAAAGGTAAGGGTAAGACCCAAACCAAGGGCAAAGCCAGCTCTGCAGCACTTAAACCCAAGGGTGGGGAGCAGAAGGATGCCACCTGTTTCCATTGCGATGAGAAAGGGCATTGGAAAAGAAACTGCAAGATCTACCTGGAGGATCTTAAGAAGAAGAGAAGCGAGCCTTCTACTTCAGGTATATATGTTATAGAAGTCAACCTTTCTATTTCTACATCATGGGTATTAGATACTAGATGTGCTTCTCACATTTGTACTAATGTGCAGGGGCTGAGAAATAGCAGGGCATTGGCAAAGGGCGAGGTGGACCTACGAGTAGGCAATGGAGCACGAGTTGCTGCTGTTGCTGTAGGAACTTATTTTCTATCTCTGCCCTCTGGGCTTGTACTGGAACTAGATGATTGTTGTTATGTACCTGCACTTACTAAGAACATAATTTCTGTTTCTTGTCTAGACAAGAAAGGCTTCTCATTTAGAATTAAGAACAAATATTGTTCAGTCTATTTAAATGAAATGTTCTATTGTAGTGCAGATCTTACCAACGGACTCTACATTCTAGACTTAGAACGCCCTATCTATAATGTAAGTACCAAGAGGTTGAGATCAAATGAGTTGAACCCAACCTATCTCTGGCACTGTCGCTTAGGCCACATAAATGAGAGTTGCTTGTCCCAGCTCCATAAGGATGGATTGCTGGATTCATTTGATTTTGAATCATATGAGACATGCGAGTCATGCCTTCTAGGCAAGATGACTAAGACTCCTTTTAGTGGACATAGCGAGAGAGCAACAGATTTGTTAGGACTCATACATTCTGATGTATGTGGCCCTTTTAATGTTGCTGCTCGAGGTGGTTATAGATACTTCATCACATTTACTGATGATTTCAGTAGATATGGTTATGTGTACTTGATGACACATAAGTCCGAGTCCTTTGAAAAGTTCAAAGAATTCAGAAATGAAGTACAAAACCAACTCGACAAGAGTATTAAAATACTTCGATCAGATCGAGGTGGAGAATACTTGAGCCATGAGTTTCGTGACTATTTAGCTGAGTGTGGGATTCTATCTCAACTCACTCCTCCTGGGACACCACAGTGGAATGGTGTATCCGAAAGGAGGAATCGTACCTTATTAGATATGGTACGATCTATGATGAGTCACGCAGATCTTCCTATATCCTTTTGGGGATATGCTCTAGACACGGCAGCGTTCACACTTAACCGTGTTCCATCAAAGGCGGTCATGAAGACACCATATACGATATGGACTGGGAGGAGTCCCAAGATGTCTTTCATGAGGGTTTGGGGTTGTGAGGCTTACGTTAGACGTCAAGTCTCAGACAAACTGGGACCCAAGTCCGATAAGTGCTATTTCGTGGGATATCCCAAGGAAACTAAGGGATATTACTTCTACATTCCCAGTCAACACAAAGTGTTTGTTGCTAAGACTGAGGTCTTTCTAGAAAGGGACTTTGTTTCTAGAAAGACTAGTGGGAGTTCATTTGATCTTGAAGAAGTTCAAGACAACGACCATAGCACTGAGCCCTTGATGGATACTGAACAGGAACCACAAGAAGTTGTGGATGAGATTGTTACACAAGAAGTTGTTGAACAACAACCTGTTCAGGTAGACCTACCTCTTCGCAGGTCTGATAGGGTACGTCGTCAGCCTGAGAGATATTCATTTCTCTTGCCTGACCATGATGACGTTATGATCATTGAGAATGAGCCTACCACCTATCAGGAAGCTGTGATGAGCCCAGATTCTGAGTCATGGCTGGAAGCCATGAGATCCGAAATGGAATCCATGTACACTAACCAAGTTTGGACCTTGGTTGATCCACCTGAAGGGGTCAAACCCATTGGGTGTAAGTGGGTCTTTAAGAGAAAGCCTAACATGGATGGACTTACTCATACCTATAAGGGTAGACTGGTAGCTAAAGGTTTCAAGCAAATTCATGGTATTGACTATGATGAAACTTTTTCTCCAGTAGCGATGTTTAAGTCCATTCGGATCATGCTTGCTATTGCAGCCTACCACGATTATGAGATCTGGCAGATGGATGTCAAGACAGCGTTTCTGAATGGAAACCTCCTCGAGGATGTGTACATGACACAGCCTGAGGGTTTTGTAGATCCACAGCATACTAGCAGAGTATGCAAGCTGCATAGGGCCATTTATGGTCTAAAGCAAGCTTCTCGGAGCTGGAATCTTCGATTCGATGATGCGATCAAACAGTTTGGTTTCATCAAGAACGAAGATGAACCTTGTGTCTACAAGATGGTTAGTGGGAGCACAGTAGTCTTCCTAGTCTTGTATGTGGATGACATACTACTCATTGGGAACAACATCCCTTCGCTACAGTCTGTGAAGACTTGGTTGGGGACTTGTTTCGCAATGAAGGACTTAGGTGAAGCAGTCTGCATTCTAGGCATTAAGATCTATAGAGATAGATCTAAGAGATTGCTTGGCCTAAGTCAGAGTACATACATCGATACGGTATTACACCATTTTGCCATGCAGAATTCCAAGAAAGGTATTCTGCCAATGTCACATGGTGTGAGTCTTTCGAAGACTCAGAGTCCCTCTTCTAGAGAGGAGAGAGACCGCATGGATAAGATCCCTTATGCTTCTGCCATAGGATCTATCATGTACGCCATGTTATGTACTCGTCCTGATGTCTCGTATGCTTTGAGCATGACGAGCAGGTACCAGTCAGATCCAGGTGAACGTTACTAGATAGCGGTCAAGAATATCCTTAAGTACTTGAGAAGGTCTAAGGAATATTTTTTGATATTTGGAGGCGATGAGCATCTAGTTGTAAAGGGTTACACTGATGCCAGCTTCCAAACCGACCAGGATGATTACAGATCGCAGTCAGGGTTCGTGTTTTGCTTGAATGGCGGAGCTGTGAGCTGGAAGAGTTCGAAGCAGGACACAGTTGCAGATTCTACAACAGAAGCTGAGTATATTGCTGCATCAGAGGCAGCAAAGGAGGCAGTTTGGATCCGCAAGTTCATCACTGAGCTTGGGGTGGTTCCTAGCATATCTGATCCCGTAGAGCTCTATTGTGACAACAATGGAGCTATTGCGCAGGCTAAGGAACCTCGCTCACACCAGCGGACCAAACACATACTACGGCGATTCCATCTCATTCGAGAGATCATCGATCGAGGAGATGTGAAGATTTGCAGAGTACCCACAGAGGCTAACGTCGCAGATCCCTTGACCAAGGCTTTGGCACAGATGAAGCATGATGGTCACACTAGGTCATTGGGTATTAGATACTACAGCGATTGGCACTAGTGCTAGTGGGAGATTGTTAGTGAGAGCCCTAGAGCCAATCATATGATGATTACTTTTTGGACTCATTGTATCATATTCTTGTATATATATTTCTTATATAAAGGTATTTCTTATGGTTATTGTACTTATGTGTATTGGTGCCAAATAACTTAGTATAATAACGTTCTTGAGTAGAAGGTTCTTATCTATATCAATCGATTAGTTGAATCGATAGTGAGATGATATAGAGAACACTACTCTTAATTATTCCTAGTCAAGTATTAACATTCAAGGACAATGTTAATGCATAGAGACTAGCATGTAGGTCAACATGATGACTTGATCTCACAAGTCATGGATATGAGATATCAAGTTGACACATGGGTATACATTAGAGTGTATACTGAATGGCCCGCCATGAGAAAGTATCATGGATCGTTATATGAGTGTCATATACTTTCTCATGTGACTATTAGTATGACTATAGTCCTAGACCTGAAGTTACCATAGTTCCCTACATAAGGAGTTACGTACTTTGGCTTCGTCAAACGTCACCCGTAACTGGGTGGACTATAAAGGCGATTACTGGGTATGTAACAAATTATGCGGAGGGATGTGAGTGATGTAGATGGAATCTATCCCTCCTATATGACGGGAGAGATATCATAGTCTTGATAGAGTGAGATCACTAAGTGCATGGTCATGCCCAAATAAGGCAATATGAGATATTGAGCTTATTTGATTATAGTGAGTCTACTTGGAGTTCAAGACACATAGATTGATTGGAGGATGACACGGTCTATGCCTCATGAAAGATCAATCTAGATATCGAGGATAGAAGGACGTTGTCACATATTGTGATGGCCACAATTATTAGTCACAATGGTGATGTTGGATCTCGATATTCTTATAACTTGGGTAGCAATGATGTGTTGCTAGATACCTCTCATTGCTTATGTCCTTAAATAGGTTTAACGGCATTGCCAATGTTACAAGAACCTATAGGGTCACACACATAGAGCAATAGATGGAGAATAAGTCCATATGATGGACCGAGAGTAATGAAGTCAAAGTTTGACTTTGGCTAAATATGGAAAGTCCATAAAAGGCAAGTTTGACTTGGCTCAAATTAGACAACTTGAGTTGGACTCGAGTTTGATCCAAGTGTTGGATGAATCTAATCATGGGAGAATAATGAAGTCAAAGTTTGACTTTGGCTAAATATGGAAAGTCCATAAGAGGCAAGTTTGACTTGACTCAAGCCACATCACCTTGACTTGACCAAGTGATGACTTGGCATCATCATCAAGGCTAAGTAACCTCCCCATTTGAATTTTGAATTCAAATAGGGGGTTACCTAAGGTGGTGGTCGGCCACTTAATGGCTAATAATGGCCATTAAGTGGCCTGCCACTTAAAACACACAAATGGAGATTTTTATAGGTGTGTGATTGATTATTCTCCTAACTTGTTTTGTTTTTGGTTTTGGGCTCTCCTCTCCACTCTCTTGCTTGTGTGGATACTTCTAGAGGGTTGCTACTTTGCATCCTTGAGATCCGACACCAACCGAGGAGCGAGCGGGAATTACGGGGCACGCATCGAAGGTAGTTTTCTCTTCTCTAATAGATCTAGGTTGTAGATCGGTTTTGAAGCATGTAAACGAGCACTCGTAAATATTTTGAAATGGTTTTCTTCGCTCGGATCCTTTCTATTGGGGCTTTCGGGGTTTCCGCGACGCGAAAAAGCGATTTTCGCGGCTTGAAAAACCCTACATAGGAGTCATGAAACCAGGAATAATTAATCAAGAATTAATCCACAATTAATCATCCAATAAACCAAAACATTTCTCTCCCTTCTCTCTCTTAGGGTTGCGGCAACCCTTATTGTGGCCGGCAGCAACAAAGAGAAGAAGGGGAAGGGAAAGACCTCTTCTCCATCGGTTTCTTCTTCCTTTTAGCCGGAGTAATCCCTAGGATAGCTGGAACCGACAGAGCAAAGGAGAAAAGGGGTTGTTGGTGGTGTTTGTCACCACAACAAGGAAGAAGAAGGAGGAGCACTTAGGCTTTGGTTTTCTCCATCTTCTTCCTCTTCTATCACCTATTCTCTTGTGGCTGGAGTCTCCTTGAGGCAAGGAGCAGGTTTCAACTGGGAGAGGAGGTGGTCGGCGGCTGAAAAACAAGGATCTTTCCTTGTTGGCACTGGCGGTCTTGAAGAGGAAGAAAGAGGTGGCTGCGGGTGTGTGCGAGAATAAGAGGAGATTGGTTCTCCCTTCCTCTTACTCTTCCTCATCTTCCTATCGTCCTACACCTTATCTCCCTTGTGGTCGGAGCTTCTTGGGTGGTGGCGGTCGCCGGCGGCACAAGGTGGAGGTGAGAAGGAGTGGCCGGCCGAAAACCCTAGGATAGGGTTTTGAATGGTGAGTGGAAAGGCATTGAAGAAGGTGATTAATTTGGACCCTTGGTGATTCCGCGTCTTGGTAGATCGTTGCCCACACGACGTCCAAGAGGGGAGGGTCATATGGTAGAAGACTGCGAGGTAAAAGACGAGGTATATCTCTCTTTGGCTCCTCTTTGTTTTCTTTGATATTTTATGTGATTTTTATCATCGTATGTGTGTTCTTAATTAGTTGTCATGGATTAATTATTTGATAATTAATATTGATAATTAATAAAGTCATGGACCCCGAAGATAAATACAAAAATCAGCGATCTGCTCGTCATCTTTTCCGTTGTCAATTGCTTCGGAAAGTTACAAGGTCTTACTCTTGAGTTTAGCCAAGTTGTAACTTGAATCAATTGATACGATAACGAGACATTCGTTTGGGAGACGGATCTCCATTAGGATTAAATTTTAATCCGTAGACATGGAGAGGTCTCTCATGTTCGACCCCGTGTTCGTTTAGGAAACCCGCTGAGCCATAACCAGCGATCCATCAGAAGGCACTCAGAGCCGACGCGCAGACTTGTTCGCATCACTTGTCAAATTAGTAATGGAGGTCGCGGGACCCTTAGGGTCGCTCTCCCACTTAATTATTTGTGTTGCGGAATTTTCATGCACAGACATGACAAACACATAAACCAACATAATAAACAAGAAAAATCCTAGATTTTTTCAACTATCATGGCCTTGGTCTCCAATTCGCCTCCAGTCGTGTCGTCACCTCGTCCGCTTCTCCCTACACCATGCGCAAGCCTCCATGAAGGGATCTCTGAGCCGAGATGAGTAGCTAAATATTTACATTCATCGATCCTATACTCCACAAAGGAGTGTACATGTAATCTAGATCGAAAGTAAATAAAAAGCTTGGCTAAACAGGTGCTATATTTAATTACAAAACTTAAATACCAAATTTAGCCTCTTCAACCCCGAGGATTTAATTAATTACAATAACACACAATCAATCACATATAACCATTATTTAAGCCATGATAAGTTGAAATCTAGTGCCTACAACAAAGAGTTAGCCTACGCACATCCACATATCATCCAGCAAAAATAAAATATATGATAATGTGCAAAAAAAATTAATCGAATCCTAAAGACATAAAACCGGAAACCTCAGCTCTGAAACCAATTGATAGAATAGGTCGGCGGGTTTCCTAAGCGAACACGAGGTCGAACATGAGAGACCACTCCATGTCAAACGATTAAAAATTTAATACGAATGGAGACCCGTCTCCCAAACTACCGTCTCGTCATCGTATCAATTGATTCAAGTTACAACTTAGCCAAACTCAAAAGTAAGACATTGTAACTTTTCGAATCAAGTGACCGCGGAAAAGACGATGAGCGGATCGTCGATTTTTGTATTTATCTTCGGGGTCCATGACATGAGTAATTATTATAATTAATTATTATAATTAATTATCTAATAATTAACTCAACAATAATTAATCAAAATGACACATGCGATGACAAAATTATCACATAAAATAATAGAAACAAACAAGGAGCAAAGAGAGATATACCTCATCTTTTACCTCGTAGTTGTTGGGACCGGGTGCATGTTGACATGGATGCGGGTTCATAATTTTAAAATTAATTACGTGCAGCGGAAGGTTTAGCATAAATAATTTCTCAAATTATTTAACCACACATCTAAGCATGCAACCTTATCTTGTGTAGACATGATCATATATTTAAAATTTTGCAAAAACCTAAACTAATTTACTTGTTACCTCGCATAACTCGAAGGAAGGGACGAGATCCAACCGTAAGCGTCCCTCGGAAGTTCCGCCTCTATTCGTGTCCACGCCGAGTATCTTCGGGATGACTTTGCAAAGCCACGAGTTTCGTGTTCTCGAGAACTACTAGAATCTCCGAGACCGCGACAAAAAAACCAAGAGAGAAGTAATCACATCGGAAAAACTCACTACCAAGGTTGGCCGGAATCACAATTCCGGCGAGAAGAAGGAAGATGACTGCCCAATCCCAAGGTGATGATGGTCGGAGAGGAAGATCGTCCCAACGGAAGAACTTCGTCACCTCGGTGCTTCTCCTTCTGCTCACGGCAAGAAGAAGGGAGGAGAGGCTTGTGGCCGGCCAAGAGGAAGAAGGGAGGAGAGGGAGAGAGCCCAAGCAAGAATACTTTTGATTGATTTCCAAGCCTTGCCTTGGGTCCTTTATATAGTGGCCTCTCAACCGCCAAGTCTCCTTTTTCTTATGGAATGAATTTTCATAAGAAATTTATCATATAAATTTTCTATGACTTATTCCATCATGCCAAGTTTTATC
Source organism: Boesenbergia rotunda (assembly GCA_024364735.1). Taxonomy (NCBI): domain Eukaryota; kingdom Viridiplantae; phylum Streptophyta; class Magnoliopsida; order Zingiberales; family Zingiberaceae; genus Boesenbergia; species Boesenbergia rotunda. Next base: position 29,517 of record JAGFNQ010007856.1, on the reverse strand, counting down.
ATATTTTAATTTATGATAAAAATCAACCAAGTCTCTTTTTTCTTATGAAAAGAAATTTCTTATGGAAAGAAATTTCTTATCATGGTAAATCAATCCATGATTGATATTATAAAATAAAATAAATCAATCCATGGTTCATTTTAATTTCCATGAAAAATAAATTTCTTTATATAAATTTCTTTATCATGGTAAATCAATCAATGATTGATTTTATAAAATAAAATAAACCAATCAATGGTTCATTTTAATTTCCATGAAAAATAAACCAAACCTTGGTTTATTATATAAAAAATTTATATCATCCATAATTTTATAAAACAAACCACACTTGGTTTATTTTATAAATTGAACCGAAACTTGGTTCTCTCCCTTTGTTGTGGCCGGCCAAGCAAAGAGAGTGGGAACCCTCTTTGGCCGGCCTATCCAAGCCACACCCCAATGAATTAAACTCATTTAATTCATCTATTAAGTCTTCAAAAACTTAGCCATTTTACGCTTCCGATGCGTCTCTGAAAAATTCAGATTCGACTTATTGTTTGGCTCAACCAAACCTAATCTCTCTTGATTGGAAAATCCAATTTTCAACTCGTTTTAAATCCCTCGGATTACTCATAGTGCGTGTGACTAAATAGGCTTTCGATTTATGTTGGTCGTCTATAATTAACCAATTATAGAATGATCATGAGTGGCACCTAGTAGTACATCATGATCCCCAATTAATCGAAAGATCAACGGTTGACCACAGAAACAATTCTGAAACCCTTCAGCAGCTATAATGAATCGTGCCCCATTCCCTTCACCATCTTATACCCACTTGGTTCTGGACATGGTCTATGTGTGTCAGTCCCCACTAGGCTGACTACATCACACCTAGCCCAAGTAACGTTTTCTCGTCCTACAGATTCTAATTACTCTCATGTATCTAAGAGATTCATACTCTGAACATGTCATGCTCTGGACAGAGGCTTCGAGTAACAATCCGACGATAGGCCTGGTGTATACGTCTCCTCGCAAATAGTGGTGAATCCTTTGTAGGCTGTTCAAACATCTTCGGGCACTTCGGCTTATACCCAATCATCCTGGGTCCACACCTCCTTAGAGATGCTTGCTTAAGATGTCAAAGTATAAGTCTCCATAACCAAGATGACTTGAACACCGCAAGTCAAAGGAACATCGCACTTAAACTGCAGTAAGAACTTCACTGACATGTCTATATGTAGACTACCATATGAAGTTTTACAGCCAGTCACTCCAATGAACTAGTTCCCTTAACTAGCATTCATGTTTATCTCCGAACATCCCAATGTCACCATCCAGTGAGAATCTGCTGATTAGAGAATAACCCATGCTAGTCTCAACAGAATTGATAGTGCCCGTATTTATCAATTCATCGACTAGGGACAATTTCAATACTTCACAATTGCACATGTAGAGATAATCACTAGTTGTGAATTCGTCACAAATTCTCTCATACTGTGAATTGTATTGCGGACATTCAGTAGATGAGTTTAAGATCTCAAACAAATACATAAACATGTATACTCAAATAGTGAATATTCATTTATTAAAATAAATGATTACAATCATAAGGCGATTGCCTTAGGACACTTTTCTCATATCACTAACAAACTCCCACTTGGCCTAATACCAATCGCTACGGTACCCAATACCACAGGCTCTAACATGACCCTCAAACTTGTTTTGAGGCAAGGCCTTAGTTAAAGGATCCGCTAAATTCCTTTCAGAGGGAATTTTCTCAATTTGTATATCATTCCTACTTATAATCTCTCTGATCAGATGATAGTGGCGAAGCGCATGTTTGGATCGCTGATGAGACATTGGTTCCTTTGCTTGTGGAATAGCTCCATTGTTGTCGCAATAAACCGGTATTGCTTCATCAATGGTTGGAACCACACCAAGTTCTTAGACAAACTTCTTAATCCAGACTGCTTCCTTTGCTGCTTCCGAAGCTGCAATATATTCCACTTCCGTGGTAGAATCCGCTACGGTGTCTTGTTTGGAACTCTTCCAACTTATTGCGCCTCCATTCAAAATAAATACGTATCCAAACTGAGATTTGGAGTCATCCTTATCTGTTGAAAATTGGCATCTGTATACCCACGTATTATCATATCACCTTCTCCATATATTAGGAATACATCCTTAGTTCTTCTTAAGTACTTGAGGATTGTCTTGACAGCCGCCCAATGATCTATTCCTAGATCAGACTGGTATCTGCTTGTGACGCTCAGAGCATACGATACATCGGGCCTAGTACATAACATAGCATACATGATAGATCCTATCGCGGATGCATAAGGAATCTTATTCATGCAAATCCTCTCGTCTTCTGTGCGTGGACACATAGACTTCGAAAGGTTGATCCCATGCCTGATGGGAAGGTAACCTTTCTTGGATTCCGACATGCTAAACCTTTGTAGCACTCGGTCTATATATATAGACTACGAAAGACCAAGCAATCGTTTTGATCTATCTCTATAGATTCTAATCTCAAGGATATAGGTTGCTTCTCCCAGGTCTTTCATGAGAAAGTTTTGGACAACCAAATTTTAACTGACTGTAAGACTGATATATCGTTTCCTATAAGTAATATGCCATCGACATATAACACTAGGAATACGACTGCACTCCCACTAACCTTCTTGTACACACAAGGTTCGTAAGGATCTTGTGAGAAATCAAACTCTTTGATTGTCTCATCAAAATGGATGTTCCAGCTCCTAGATGTTTGCTTTAGTCCATATATGGATCGTCGAACTTGCATACTTTGGTTTTATCAACCGATGTGAAACCTTCAGGTTGTATCATGTATACATCCTCAAGCAGGTTTCCATTAAGGAAAGATATTTTCACATCCATTTGCCATATCTCATAAGCATAATGAGCTGCTATGGCCAGGAGCATCCGAATGGATTTAAGCATAGCTACTGGCGAATAGGTTTCGTCATAATCAATTTCTTGTTTCTGACGATATCCTTTTGCCACTAATCTAGCCTTAAAGGTAACAATATTACCTTCCATGTCGGTTTTCTTCTTGAAAACCCACTTGCACCCTATAGGCTTAATCCCTTCAGGTGGGTTAACCAAGACCCATACTTGATTTTCGTACATGGAATCCATTTCCGACTTCATGGCTTCAAGCCATTTATCCCTTTCTGAATTTTTCAGAGAATCTTCATAACTGATAGGTTCGGCATCGCTAATGAGTAACACGTCGTTCGATTCACTTATGAAAAATCTGTATCTCTCTGGAATATTGTGTGTCCTATCAGACCTACGAAGAAGTGGTGTTGTTTTAGGTTCAACTGATAGCTCATCATTATGAGTTATTGTTGTGAGTCTAGACTAGGTGTCTCTGTAATGTCTATTGGAGTTCCTTAAACTTCTTCAAGTTCAATGCTACTCCCACTGTTTTCTTGTAAAAGAAATTCTTTTTCTAGAAATACAGCATGCCTTGAAACAAACACCTTTTGTTCCAAGGGATGATAGAATTGGTAACCTTTCGTTTCCTTAGGGTATCCAATAAATAGACATTTATCAGACTTAGCATCCAATTTGTCAGATACAGTCCTCTTTACATAAGCAAGACAACCCCATATCTTTAGGTGAGATAAATGAGGTTTCTTACTATTCCACGTCTCATATGGAGTAGTAGAGACTACCTTGGTCAGGACTCTGTTTAGCAAGTAAACAGTTGTCTTAAGCGCATAGCCCCAAAAGGATTTTGGAAGAGTTGCATGATTCATCATAGATCTAACCATGTCCATTAAGGTTCGGTTACGCCTCTCAGATACACCATTATGCTGTGGTGTATATGGCAGAGTCCATTGAGACAATATCCCATTGTCCCTAAGATAATCTTGAAACTCTGAACTTAAGTATTCACCACCCCAATCGGATCGAAGTATCTTAATACTTTTGCTAAGCTGTTTCTCTGCTTCACTTCTGAACTCTTTGAATTTCTCAAAAGCTTCAAATTTGTGTTTCATTAAGAACACATACCCGAATCGTGAGTGATCATCGATAAAGGTAATGAAGTAGCTATAGCCTCCTTGTGCAAGAGTTGACATTGGTCCACATACATCAGTATGAATTAGACCAAGCAATTCTCCCACTGGTTTACCTTTTTCGGAAAAGGGTAATTTGGTCATCTTGCCTTTTAAGCATGATTCGCATATATCAAATGAACCAGTTTCAAATGATTCCAGAATTCCACATCGGTGTAATTTGGTCATGCGTTTCTTGCTTACATGGCCAAGACGACAATGCCACGTATAGAAGTCTATTTGATTATCTATTCGAGCACGTTTGTTGCTAACTTCGATATTGAAAACGTTATCGGATAAATCTAACGTGTAGATACCATTGCATAAAGTTCCGGTCCCATAAAGAACACCATTTAAAGTTATGTAACAACAATTGTTACTAAAAGTTAAATGGTAACCCTTTTTATTCAAGTATGAAATAGATACAATGTTCTTTATTAACGAAGGAACAAAATAACAATTATTCAATTCTAAGACAAGTCCAGTAGGGAGCTTTAGCAAATATGTTCCGATGGCAATAGAAGCAATCTTTGCTCCATTTCCAACTCGCAAATTCGCTTCTCCCTTGACGAGTCTTCTTCTATTCCTTAGCCCCTGTATGTCATTACATATATGTGAGCTATACCCAGTATCAAGTACCCAGGTGTACGAGGAAATAGAGTGTCATTCAATAACGAAGATGCCTGAAGAGGATGGGGCATCGGATACCTTCTTCTTCAAGGACTCAAGATAAACCTTGCAGTTTCTTCGCCAGTGGCCTTCCTTGCCGCAGTGATGGCCAGTGCCTTTTCAATCCTTTTGTCCTTAGTTAACTTATTGGTGTCCAAAATGGAACGCAAATTCAGGGAAGACATGATCAGGTGATTATCCTAGAAATACAAATTGAGGTTATGTGATGAGAATGATAAAGAATGCATCAATATACATTAATTAAATCCTATTTATTTTTCGAATTGAATAACCCTTTTTATCAATTCGGGAGATCGTAGGAACATCTCCAAATAGGTTGATATCCAACCATAGATAAGAACAACCATGGCTGGAGTCCATCAAGTTATTCTTAGCTATGAAGGTAGGTAATTATACCGATTACATATTACACATATGTAACTATCACAATATGCTATCAACTAATTGAATGTTTGCATAAATCATTGGGTTGTTAACTCATTAACAAGTATGCAACAATATGCATAGCACTCAACTGCACCTCTCTTTACATCGACCTTGGCTGTGGCACAACAAATCGATGCTCCAAGCTTAAGATTGGCCCATTAATCAAGAAATAGTTTTAATATGGTTGGAGCTCATTCAACCGTTTAGTCAGGCTTGGATGTGTCCAACAACCAAAACTAAGGATTGACTTCTGACTCTAACTATATTAATCATAAACTAATTCCATGATTTGAACATGTTGAGGTTCAAGTCGGGCATGGATGTGTCCATCAACCCAAATGAGAAACAAAACTCCGGTTCTAACCATATTAATGGAAGGTGTTGGCCTTAATATTTTGTAAGGGGTTTTGGATCTCATCTTTTTCTTTTATGCACATTCATGACATATAATTATGTCATGTTCTAACGATTTCCTTAATAAAGTATGTATGTGACTTAATTTATCAAGGCTCATTAATTGAATTAGGAACCGGATTTCCTAATTCTAATTTCATACTTTATTCAAGGAATTGTTTTGGGAAACAATTTCCTAAATTATCATAATCAATTTCGGAAATAATATGTTTAAGACTTTGATTTCTCTAAATCAAATCTTATTAAATTAAGAGACAGATTCCCTTAATTCAATCACATATTATTTTCATGAAAATCTTATTTAAGAAAATATACTCTATAGGAAATAATTTTCCTAATTAATTTTGGAGACAATAATATGTAAGAGCATCACCTCATAAATCAAATAAGAAAATTATCGTTTGAGAATCACCTCAAAAATTTCCAAGATTTGATCACATATTTTATTTATGAAAAATTAATATCAATAACTTAATTTGGATGGCTCCCCGAGGTTCAATCCAAAATAAAGAATTTTGCAAATAATTTAATTTCCAATTATAAATTTAAATGCCAATTAATATTCCCATAATTTGTCTAGACTTTCTTGAAATAAAGTGCCCAAAATTGCGAGCTTTCCATAAATGGAAAGTTTCCAAAAATAAAATGTTTTCAGAATAATTGTAAGTTTCTGGTACAAAGAAAACTTATGTTTTTTCAAAATTGAAAATTTTCCAAAATTGGAAATTTCCAAAATTGGAAAGTTTCCAAAAATGGATGGTTTTCACAATTATCATAAAATTTCAGAAACAGGGATATTTGAAAAGTTTGTGAAATTTCATGAGGATTTTCAAACCTAGAAATTCCTAAATCGGAAATTTACCATAATTGGATGGTTTCCATAATTGGAAATTTTTCCAAAATTGAGATCATGACAAAGTTTTCAGCAAAATAATTATATGATTATGTCGAACACTAACCGGCTCTGATACCACTGTTGGGACCGGGTGTATATTGACATGGATGCGGGTTCGTAATTTTAAAATTAATTACGTGCAGCGGAAGGTTTAAGATAAATAATTTCTCAAATTATTTAACCACTCATCTAAGCATGCAACCTTATCTTGTGTAGACATGATCATATATTTAAAATTTTGCAGAAACGTAAACTAATTTACTTGTTACCTCGCGTAACTCGAAGGAAGGGACGAGATCCAACCATAAGCGTCCCTCGGAAGCTCCGCCTCTATTCGCGTCCACGCCGAGTATCTTCGGGATGACTTCGCAAAGCGACGAGTTTCGTGTTCTCGAGAACTACTAGATTGTCCGAGAACGCGACAAGAAAAACCAAGAGAGAAGTAATCACATCGGAAAAACTCACTACCAAGGTTGGCCGGAATCACAATTCCGGCGAGAAGGAGGAAGATGACTGCCCAATCCCAAGGAGATGATGGCCGGAGAGGAAGATCGTCCCAACGGAAGAACTTCGTCACCTCGGTGCTTCTCCTTGTGCTCACGGCAAGAAGAAGGGTGGAGAGGCCTGTGGCCGGCCAAGAGGAAGAAGGGAGGAGAGGGAGAGAGCCCAAGCAAGAATACTTTTGATTGATTTCCAAGCCTTGCCTTGGGTCCTTTATATAGTGGTCTCTCAACCGCCAAGTCTCCTTTTTCTTCTGGAATAAATTTTCATAAGAAATTTATCATATAAATTTTCTATGACTTATTCCATCATGCCAAGTTTTATCATATTTTAATTTATGATAAAAATCAACCAAGTCTCTTTTTTCTTATGGAAAGAAATTTCTTATCATGGTAAATCAATCCATGATTGATTTTATAAAATAAAATAAACCAATCCATGGTTCATTTTAATTTTCATAAAAAATAAATTTCTTTATATAAATTTCTTTATCATGGTAAATCAATCCATGATTGATTTTATAAAATAAAATAAATCAATCCATGGTTCATTTTAATTTCCATGAAAAATAAACCAAACCTTGGTTTATTATATAAAAAATTTATATCATCCATAATTTTATAAAACAAACCACACTTGGTTTATTTTATAAATTGAACCGAAACTTGGTTCTCTCCCTTTATTGTGGCCGACCAAGCAAAGAGGGTGGGGACCCTCTTTGGCCGACCTATCCAAGCCACGCCCCAATGAATTAAACTCATTTAATTCATCTATTAAGTCTTCAAAAGACTTAGTCATTTTACACTTTCGATGCGTCTCTAAAAAATTTAGATTCGACTTATCGTTTGGCTCAACCAAACCTAATCTCTCTTGATTGGAAAATCCAATTTTCAACTCGTTTTAAATCCCTCGAATTACTCGTAGTGCGTGTGACTAAATAGGCTTTCGATTTATGTTGGTCGTCTATAATTAACCAATTATAGAACGATCATGAGTGACACCTAGTAGTACATCATGATCCCCAATTAATCGAAAGATCAACGGTTGACCTCAGAAACAATTCTGAAATCCTTCAGCAGCTATAATGAATCGTGCCCCATTCCCTTCACCATCTTATACCCTCTTGGTTCAGGACATGGTTTATGTGTGTCAGTCCCCACTAGGCTGACTACGTCACACCTAGCCCAAGTAATATTTTCTCGTCCTACGGATTCTAATTACTCTCATATATCTAAGAGTTCATACTCCGAACATGTCATGCTCTGGCCAGAGGCTTCGAGTAACAATCCGACAATAGGCCTTGGGTATACATCTCCTAGCAAGGAGTGGTGAATCCTTTGTAGGCTGTTCAAACATTTTCGGGCACTTCGGCTTATACCCAATCATCCTGGGTCCACACCTCCTTGGAGATGCTTGCTTAAGATGTCAAAGTATAAGTCTCCATGACCAAGATGACTTGAACACCGCAAGTCAAAGGAACATCGCACTTAAGCTGCAGTAAGAACTTCACTGACATGTCTATATGTAGACTACCATATGAAGTTTTACAGTCAGTCACTCCAATGAACTAGTTCCCTTAACGAGCATTCATGTTTATCTCCGGACATACCAATGTCACCAGCCAGTGAGAATCTGCTGATTAGAGAATAACCCATGCTAGTCTCAACAGAATTGATAGTGTCCGTATTTATCAATTCATCGACTAGGGACAATTTCAATACTTCACAATTGCACATGTAGAGATAATCACTAGTTGTGAATTCGTCACAAATTCTCTCATGCTGTGAATTATATTGCGGACATTCAGTAAATGAGTTTAAGATCTCAATCAAATACATAAACATGTATACTCAAATAGTGAATATTCATTTATTAAAATAAATGATTACAATCATAAGGCGATTGCCTTAGGACACTTTTCTCATATCACTAACAGTAGTCTTCTACCGTATGACCCTCCCTTCTTGGACGTCGTGTGGGCGATGGTCTACCAAGATCCCGGAGTCACCAAGGGCTCAAATTAATCACCTTCACCCTAGCTTGGCAAAAACCCTAGGGTGTAAGGTTCTTCTTCTTCCTCCTCTTTGTTCCGGCCACAAGAAAGGAAGAGATCAAGTTTGCGCCGCCGATCCAACCACGTCCTCCTTGGCCCTGCTGGACTAGCTTCTTGCTCCGAGGAAGCTCCGGCCACAAGAGAGAAAGCAATGCAAGAGGAAGACGATGAAGAAACCAAACCGCAACCAACCTTCTTCCTCCTTCCACTTGCGTCGGCCACAAAGAAGGATGAAGCTCCTTCAAACATGCGGCGCCGGCAACCCAGCTCCTCCCTGGACTGCCGAACCTGCTCCCTATCTCAGGGAGACTCCTGCCACAGGAGAGGAAGCGATGGAAGAGGAGGAAGATGGAGAAAACCCAAACCTATGTACTCCTTCTTCTTCCTTGTTGCGGCGACAAAAACTGCAACCAGCCCTTTGCTCCGCCGGATCTAGCCACCACAGGGAGTGCTCTGGCCAATGGGGAGTAGAGGGGAAGAAGAAAACCGACGGAGAAGTGGTGTGTAACGCCCCAAAATTCCCATTTTTAGTTCTTAAAGTCCTTAGAATTATTTAAAAATAGTTTAGAAATATTCTAGATATTTTTAGGAATTTTTAGAATATTTTTATGGAATTTTCCGAGTCTGTTTGGTATTTTAAAAAAAGGGAGAAAGAAAAAAAAAGGGAAAAACCATTTAAGGGCAGCCGGTGGTTCGAACCCGCGACCACCCCGGAACCAGAAACGAGCGCGACCAGCTGGGCTAGGGTAAGCTATAAGAAAAGAAAAGGCCAAGGCCTTAAGAAATCCCCAAAAGTCAAGACTTAGCCCAGCTGGGCTAGATATTTTTAGAATATTTTTATTGAATTTTCCGAGTCCGTTTAGTATTTTTAAAAAAGGAAAAACGTTTAAGGACAGCAGGGGGTTCGAACCCACGACCAGCACGTGACCAGGCGCGCGCGTGACCAGCTGGGCTGGTTGGTTTTGTTGAAATAAATTGGGCGAAACAATAGATAAGGTATAGTTAGGTCAATCCGCCCCATAAATATAAATAGATAAGTTAAGAGAGGAAATTGAATTTTTTTGGTTTTCTCTCTTCCTCACCCTAGCCGCGCGACCCTTCCCCTCTCCTCTCTTGGGCGAAACAACACCAAGGCCAAGAGGGCCGGCCAAGGCTCTCCTCCGAGAGATATTCCTATATTCGGGATCCCCGCGACGAGAGGAACGCGTAGGCGCGAAGAATTCTCCGAGATCTCAAGTTTCTCTCGAGTCCTAGACGTCAATCTTGGTTGTAAGTCCAAGATATCAATGTAAGTACTGCTCACCTGCAGTAAGAGGCGGTTTTTCCACGAGAATTTCCTTTAAAAGTTTTTAAAAGAGATATTTCCTTTTTGTTTGAGTTTTTGCATGTGATCTTAGTTCATTATATGCTTCTATATATGTTGATTAATACCCTATGTGAGTTTAGGGTCCAAGAAAAGCTATGAGAAAAGAAAAGAAAAGATAAAGATAAGAAAAGAAAAGGCCAAGGCCTTAAGAAATCCCCAAAAGTCAAGACTTAGGGATTTTAGCACGCAAGGTGCTCGAGAAAATGCCAAGGCATTTACAGATAAGAAAGAAAAGAAAGAAAAGCTATTTTATTTTATAAGGCCAGTACCCGGCGTCCAAGGGCGTCATTAAAGAAATCCAGGTGTCCAATTCCAAGGTCTTGGCCCTGGTAGACCAAGGTCTGCTCTATTAGGATTGATGGCTCGCTACCCCAACCTTTTAGGGAACGCGCATATGAGATGGTACTTACGTCTTCAGTGGATCCAAGTGATTATTATTTTCAAGTATATGCTTTAGCAAAGTTTCGAAAGTTTAAGAAAGTTTTCAAAAGTTAAAGAATAGCTAAAGTTTCAAGTTGAGCCAAGAAAAGTAAATTGAGATTTATTATTGCTTGAGTATGCATGTTTTGAGTTATACATGTTCTTAGTTTTCTTTCAAGCATATTAGTATCTCATATGATTTTCAGTTTGATCTAGAAGCATGTTTGCACATTTCGAGATTTTGTGAGCTAGATAGTACTTACTAAGCTTTTTGCTTACTAGTTGCATTTCCTCTTATTGCAGATAAAGGTAAAGGCAAGCAATCCTGAAGGAAGGCGACGAGGCGGTGCTGAGTAAAGTGTGTGTGGTGGCTGATTTTGGAGAGATCTTTGAGACGAGACAATTTAACTATCCAAATTACAATGTTATAGTTTATTCAAATTTCAAGTTCTTGTTTTAGGGAGTTTAGCGAACATTTAAGTTTTGGATAGTTTTACATACTCAATTTCTTAGAGTAAAGATTCCATGTCATTTCTTTTAGCCTACATATTCTTATGATTGCATTGGATGAGTAGAAATGTGAGTAGTTGGAGATATTGATACTTTGTTAGAGAAATAGATGCATGTGCCAAGATAGTATCAATTTCTCTTGAATTAAGTTTTATTGCTTAAATATGTTTAGAAAAGTTGCATCCATATTTCATAATGCTTTAGCAAGGTTATAAAACATGTATTTGGTGTTAGGAATGCATAGGAGTCAAGATTGGTACAAACTTTAGTGTTAAAGTTCATATAACTTGAATAGTTTATTTTCTTCCGCAAAAGTCCTAATTTCAAGTTTATGGATTGATTTTGTTTGGCTAAATTGTTTAGAAAACTGGCATAGAGTATAGAAATGGTATCATAGTTTTATATGGCTCGAAAATACATGATTGGTGGACCTTTGAAGCAAGTGCCGAAACCTGAATTTCAGATTTCAGGCCTATCAGTCGACTGATACAGTATCAGTCGACTGATACCCGAAAGATGAGTTGGGCGAGGCAAGCTTCAATGAGTATCATCTTGCGAGCTTTTGAGAAGGAAAGTGTGATATGGTATCGTGCATGACTACTTAAGTTAGAATATCATTGTTAGATGAATTTAAAAGAAAAAAAAAAAGATTTCCGTATTTTTTTTTTAGTCATGCATCAGAAGTCGAGAAGTAGAGAAAAGTAACGATCCGTCTAAGGTAGAAGAAGGCGGGTCGCTACATGGTGTCTCCCCTCTCCTTCTTCTCCTTATTGCCGCCGGCCACTATGAGGGTTGCTGCAACCCTAGGAGAGAGAAGGGAGAGTGGTTTAGGTTTTTAGGCTTGTTGGTTTTTGGATGAGTAATTATGGATTAATTAGCCTTGGTTTCATGACTCCCATGAGGTATATATAGGGCTACAATAGGGACCATGAGAAGGAGTTGGGTCTTGGCCCGCTAATGGATCCAAATACGATCCATTAATGGAGATCTATTCCACTAAAGGATCCCCATTGAACTTTCTCACCAAACCCCATATTTTCATATAGGCTCCACCTATTATGAGCACATCCATCTCCCCATACTTAAGATATCGACTGTCCGTCGATTAATTTAAATTATTGACAATTTTAATTAATCAACCTCTTGATCCTTGACTAGTATCACTCAACTTTTTCATCATGTTGGATCATAGTTCACTTGCAAGATTTAACATGATGAACCTTTATGAGCTCATCAAGGGGGCGTCATCATCCCGACTCACCAGGATACGGATTGTCTCAATAATCAATGGCACACCATGTACATAATATTGTTTCCCAACTTACCAGGCCTATCGATTTAACAGAATAAATCTCGCCCATTGGTAAATCAAAAAAATAATAATTAAATACATATGCCCGTTATTATATCGGGATTTAGATATTGTACTCCATAATATATCCGAGGTCTAATCCAATTATAGAGTCAGTATAAATTGGATGACATCTATTTTGGTCATGCTCAATACACACAAAGTGCACTAGTGTAATTCTATGATTAAGACAAACCACACCTAATTACAGTACAACCATTTCGATGGTTTGTCTAACTTCATCTCGGTTATGAGCCTCTTCTTATACTCTGCAAGTCACTGATAACATGATCTTCTGTGCGTCACAACACACCATGTTATCTATAATTCAAAATATCAGACATTTTGTGCACATACTAATATAAACATGCAACCTGTGATTCTATAATTCTCTTTCAAAATGTAAATGTTCTTATACAAAAGTAAAGCTTTTAGTATACATCCTAACAAGGAACTATTGCTCTTCCTAAATTTATTAGATGGATGAAATATAGGACTGGACGGTATATACCCCAAGATTAATCTGGTTATTAAAATTGAATATCTGATATAAAAAAGCACAATAGAATGGAGAAACTTAAACTGACACATATGCTATATATTTTTACAAACCATTGAAAATAGTAGATTCATAAAATTATACAAGCAAAGCATATCATTTTGAAATTATATAACCACGCTAATACATTGATGACTAATAGAGAACTATTCTTCCATGAAATGAAAAAAAAACACGCACACACACACAGAGATAATCTTGGCCAGTAGGGTAATCGGACATTTAAATAGATGTGGTCAGCCTGATAATCTGCAAAATTGTGCATTATACATTTGCTAGATACAAACAAAAAACAAAAGTAAAACGCGAGCACTGTATGATCAAACGCATACAAATTGTTTCAAGTAACAAAATATGGGGCATAATAATGCTTCTTTGCATGTATAATAAGCTTATTGTCTTTTCTCAAGCTGCAAGACAAATACTTTGATCAAGAAAACTTTCCTCTGTTATAATGTATACTAATAGCCTTGCATTTTATGTATGAGCATCTACATTTTGAAAGAGAATCACAACATCACTGTTGCATGTTTATATTAGTATGTGCATAATTGTCTGATACTTTGCATTGTAGATAACATGGTGTGTGGTGACACACAAAAGATCATATTATCAGTCCCTTGCAGAGTATAAGTAGAGGCTCACAACCGAGATGGAGTTGGACAAACCATCGGGATGGTGGTAGTGTAATTATGTGTGATTTATCTTAACCATAGAATTACACTAGTGCACTTTGTATGCATTGAGCAGGACCAACATAAAGGTGATCCAATTTATACTGACTTTATAATTAGATCGGACCTCAGTTTATTATGGAATACATGCTCTGAATCCCGATATAATAACGGGCACATGTACTTAGTAGTTATTTCTTTGATTTACCAATGGGCGAGATTTATTCTGCTAAATCAATAGGCCCGGTAAGTTAGGAAATAATATTATTTACATGGTGTGTCATTGATTATAGACGGAATTCGTGTCCTGGTGAGTCGGGATGATGATGCCCCCTTGATGAACTTATAAGGTTCATCATGTTAAATTCTGCAGGTGGACTTGGTCCAACATGATGATAAGGATGAGTGGTACTAGTCAAGGAGTTAGAGGTTGATTAATTAAAATTATCAATAATTTAAATTAATTAACAGACATTCGATATCTTAAATACGGGGAGAAATTATACTCATAATAGGTGGAGCCCATATGTAAATATGGGGGTTGGTGAGGTAGTTCAATGGAGAACCTTTAGTGGAATGGTTCTTCATTAATGGATCATGTTTGGATCCATTAGCAGGCCAAGACCCAACTCCTCCTCATGCAGGTCCCTATTGTAGCCCTATAAATACCCCATAGTGGTATGAAACCATGGATCGAATTCAACACAAGAGAACCCTAAGCCTCTCCTCTCCAGTTCAATGGAGAGCTCCAAGCTACTTGCTGCTCGGGTGCCGGCGGTGGAGGAAAGGAGTAGTAGGGTTTGTATTTGGATTTTCTTCTTCCTTGGAGTGGCTGGCAGCAACCCTAAGGTTAGGGCTTGGTTGGCGCAAGGAGAAGGGATTGACTTGGTGACCATGATTCTTGGTTGATCATCGCACACACGACGTCCAAGAGGGGAGGGTTATACAGTAGAAGATTGTAAGGTAACGAGAGGTATAATTTTCTCTCATGGCTCCTTCATTTTCTATTATTTCATGTGATGATTAATTATCTTTATTGATTAATTATTGCTTAATTAATTGTATGATAATTAATTATTTTGGACACCGATAATAAACATAAAAATCGGCGATCCACTCGTCGTTTTTTCCACGACCAATTGGTTAGGCGAGTTACAAGGCTTGAACTTTGAGTTTAGCTAAGTTGTGACTCGAATCGATTGGTATAATGATGAGACGGTTGTTTGGGAGATAGGTCTCTATTCGGATTAATTTTTTAATCCATGGATATGGAGTCGTCTCTCATGGACGACCAGGTATTTGCTTTGGAAACCCGCCAAGCCATACCCAACAACTGGTATCAGAGCTGAGATTTCCGATTTTGTGTGTTTAGGATTCAGTTACTTTTTGCATATTATCATGTATTTTATTTTTGTCGGATGATAGTAGGATTTGCGTAGGCTAACTCTTTGTTGCAAACACAAGATTCTAACTATTATGGCTTAAATAAATGTGTGTATGTGATTGATTGTGCATGGTTGTAATTAATTGAATCCTCGGGGTTGACGAGGCTAAATAGATATTTAATTTTGTAATTAAATACAGCACATGTTTAGCCGAGCTTTTTATTTACTTTCGATCTAGATTATATGTACACTCCTTTGTGGAGTATAGGATCGATGAATGTAATTAAGTAGCTTATCATCTCGGCTCGGAGATCCCTTCAATGGTGGCTTGCGCATGGTGTAGGGAGGGGCAGACGAGGTGGTGACACGACTGGAGGCGCATTGGAAACTAAAGTCATGATAGTTGAAAAAATCTAGGATTTTTCTTGTTTATTGTTTTGGTTTATGTGCTTGTCGTGTGTGTGCATGAAAATTTCTCATTATAAATAACTAAGTGGGAGAGGGACCCTAAGGGTCCTGCGACCTCCATTATTAATTTGACAAGTGATGCGAACAAGTCCGCGCGTCGGATCTGAGTGTCTTCCTCCCCATCGGATGGACTTGTTCTGCGGATCACTGGGCCAAACATGATTATAGAATGTTATTGAAGAACGTGTGATTTTCCCCATCGGACGACACATAATCGGAAATAATTTTCTTAGTATCGTGTAATGGTAAACACTTAGATGCAAATAATAGTATCCTCCCTATCGGAGTCACTGCTATTATTTGTAGGGCCGAAGTGAACCTACTATTAATTTTATTTGTCAAAAAGTTAGGTTGACAAGATAATAAAATTAATGGGTAAAACCTCCTCTTACAAATGTAGAATTCGTATACGTCCACACCATCGTGGCATGCGAAATTCTCGGTGTTTTAAGGTGTTGGTTGATTTCAAATTTATTGTTTTGAGAAATCAATATGTTTTGAAATCTAAAGTTGTGATTGTTGTGATTCTCAGGGATTTTCAAAATGACCTTTAACCCACTAGCAGTCATACTTAAGGAAAACAATCTTATGGGCCCTAATTATATAGACTGGAAAAGAAACCTGGACATTGTCCTAACTGCTGAGGAGTACAAATATGTACTCTTTGAGGAATGTCCTGAAAAGCCTAATGAGAATTCTGGTGAAGAGGAGAGGGAGTGTTATAAGAAGTGAGTCAAGGCAGATGAGATGGCGCGGTGCTACATTTTGGCTTCTATGTCAAATGTATTGCAACATCAACATCAGGTCATGCCCACTTCTTATGACATGATGTTAAACCTCAAGGAACTCTTTGGACACCAGAATCGGGTCGCTAGGCAAGTTGCGATGAAGAACTTGATGACGACTACCATGGTTGAGGGGACACCCATGAGGGACCATGTCCTTAAGATGATGGCTCATTTGAATGAGATTGAGGTCCTTGGAGCAGATATTGAGGGGAAAACCCAGGTCGATATCATTCTCCAGTCTCTGCCTAGGAGTTTTGAGCAGTTCCGCCTGAACTACAATATGATCAAACGTACATATATGTTGGGGGAACTGCTAGCAGAACTCCAGGCGACAGAGGGGCTTTTTCATCAGAGTTCTTAGGCCTTGGTTACTCAGAGGCGTTCTACTTCTATGCCGAAAGGCAAGAAGAAGACGAAACAAGGTGGGTCCAAGAAGGCGGCAGGATCTCAGGCACCTCGGACTGGCATAAAGAAGCTGAGAGGCAAGTGCTTCACGTGCAAGCAAACTAGACACTGGAAGACGAACTATCCCCGTCGTCAAGACAAAGGTATATCTTTTCTTTTGTCGTTGAAACATGCTTAGCGGTGTTATCTACAGGTACCTGGTGTGTAGATACGGGAGCCACTGATCATGTATGTAATTCCTTGTAGGGATTCCAAGAAACCCGACGACTAGCTGAATGAGAGATTACTGTCTACATGGGAAATGCCACGGAGTTGGCAGCTATTGCAGTGGGAGGCGTTTATTTGTCTTTTGAGAGAAATAAAATTTTGATTTTAAAAGATTGCCTTTATGTACCTTCTTTTAGAAAGAACCTTGTTTCGATTTCTAAAAATAATAAAGGGTAGATAGTCTATTGCTTTTAATAACCATGTTGTTATAAAAAGAAATAGAGAGATTATTTGTTCAGGTAAATTGGTTGGCAATTTGTATACTTTAGAACCAAAAACTCCCACGATGCAAATAGAAGCTAATAGCTCATTATCTAACCAAAATAAGAGAAAGGAACCTTCTAGGATGAACCAAACATATCTTTGGCATCTAAGGCTTGGTCATATTAACCTTAGTAGGATTCAAAGGTTGATAGCTGATGGGCCCTTGAATTCATTAGTGGTGGAAGACTTCCCAACCTGTGAATCTTACTTGGAATGTAAGATGACCAAGAGGTCTTTCAAGGCCAAGGGGTATAGAGCCAAAGATATATTGGAATTGATTCATTCTGATTTGTGTGGTCCTATGTCTATCTAGGCTAGAGGTGGCTTTGAATACTTCGTTTGTTTTATAGATGATTATTCAAGGTATAGGTACATTTACCTGATGCGCCACAAGTCTGAATGCTTTGATAAGTTCAAAGAATTCAAGGCTGATGTGGAGAAACATCGAGGTAAAAGTATCAAGACACTACGATCAGATCGTGGTAGCGAGTACCTCTTAAGAGAGTTTAGGACATACTTATCAGAGGCTGGGATTCAATCCCAATTGTCTGCACTCGGTACGCCCCAACAGAACGGTGTAGTAGAGAGAAGGAATAAGACTCTTATGAAGATGGTTAGGTCAATGATGAGCTACTCAGAATTGCCAGATTCATTCTAGGGATATGCTTTGGAAACGGCAGCATACATACTGAACTTGGTATTATCTAAGTCAGTTCCCTCTACTCTCACAGAATTGTGGACTGGGCGAAAGCCTAGTCTAAGACATATTCGGATTTAGGGCAGTCCAGCACATCTGCCGAAGGGAGATACTGATAAGCTGGAATCTCGTACAGAAGTGCGCTTGTTCGTAGGCTATCCTAGAGAAACGAAGGGCGGTCTATTTTATAGTCCTAAGGATCAGAGGGTAATCATTAGTACGAATGCCCGATTCTCAGAGAAAGACTATGTGATGAACCACAAGCCCATGAGTAGAGTTATTCTTGAGGAATTAAAGGGGACGTTTCGACCTTAGTACCAACTGTACAAGAGGATATACCACAAGTCACTGTACCGCGTGTCACAGAAGATACATAGGTGATACCTCGTCGTAGTGGGAGGGTTGTTAGACAACCTGAAAGATTCATGTTCTTGGGAGAGTCTTCGGACTTGGTCCCTGGCCAACATGAACCAGATCCCTAGACCTATGACGAGGTACATCCGCTTTGATGAGATAATCCAGTCATATGGATTTGTTCAAAGATCGGATGAGATTTGTGTATATAAGAGATGTGACAGAAACGTAGTGGTATTCTTGTACTATACGTAGATAATATTTTACTCGTTGGCAACAATATTAAAGTATTATCCGACGTAAGGGTATGGTTGTCCAAACAGTTCAATATGAAGGACTTCGGAGAAGCAGGGCACATCCTTGGGATCAAAGTTCTAAGGGATCACAAGAAAGGATGTTGTGTTTATCTCAAGCATCATACAAAGACACTGTCCTAGCTCGTTTTAGCATGGAAAACTCCAAGAAAAATTTTGTACCTTTCAGACATGGAGTTCCTCTATCTAAGGAGATGTGTCCTAAAACATCAAAGGAGATAAAGGAGATGAAGGTGGTTCCTTATGCTTTGGTTGTAGTAAGCCTCATGTATACTATGATGTACGAGGCTGGATATCTACTTTGCCATGGGCATGGATAGCAGATATCAGAATAACCCAGGTCAAGGAAATTGGACTGCGGTAAAGCATATATTCGTGCCTGAGAAAGACTAGGGATTATATGCTAGTTTACCAGGTAGACCAATTACTCCCTATGGGTTATACGGATTCAAACTTCCAATCAGATACGAACGAAAATAAGTATTCCTCGAGGTTTTGTGTTTACTTTAGGAGGTGGAACCATAGTATGGAGGAGTGCCAAGCAGAAATGCGTGGTGGACTCCACCGTAGAAGCTGAGTGGTTGGCAGCCTCTAAGGCGGCCAAAAGGAAGTTGCATGGTTCAAGAACTTCATGATGGACTTGGATGTGATTCCTGGTTTTCTCAGAGCTATCACAATATGTTGTGATAACAATGGTGCAGTTGCAAACTCGAAGGAATCACGAGCCTATAAGGCGAGTAAACACATAGAGCGCAAGTACCACCCAGGCGAGGAAAAGTTGTTGTCGCCTAGATTACATCAGAGGACAACCTGGGAAATCCTTTCACTAAGGCCTTGATAGCAAGAGCTTTTAGGCATGTGGAGGATATGGGAGTCAGATGTATGGCATTTTGAGGACAGCAGAGTTTTTGAGTATAAGTGGGAGATTGTTAGGATGTATACTAAAAGTCTTGCCTTTTCTGTATGAACATCTACATTTTGAAAGAGAATCACAACATTATTGTTGCATGTTTATACTAGTATGTGCATAACTGTCTGATACTTTGCATTGTAGATAACATGGTGTGTGGTGACACACAGAAGATCATGTTATCAGCCCCTTGTAGAGTATAAGTAGAGGCTCACAACCGAGATGGAGTTGGACAAACCATCGGGATGGTTGTAGTGTAATTAGGTGTGGTTTATCTTGACCATAGAATTACACTAGTGCACTTTGTGTGCATTGAGCAGGTCTAATATAGAGGTGATCCAATTTATACTGACTTTATAATTGGATCGGATATCGGTTTATTATGGAGTGCATGCTCTGAATCCCGATATAATAACGGGCACATGTACTTAGTAGTTATTTCTTTGATTTACCAATGGGCGAGATTTATTCTGTTAAATCGATAGGCCCGGTAAGTTGGGAAATAATATTATTTACATGGTGTATCGTTGATTATAGACGGAATCCATGTCCTGGTAAGTGGGGATGATGATGCCCCTTTGATGAACTCATAAGGTTTATCATGTTAAATCCTGTAGGTGGACTTTGTCCAACATGATGATAAGGATGAGTGGTACTAGTCAAGGAGTTAGAGGTTGATTAATTAAAATTGTCAGTAATTTAAATTAATCAACGGGTATTCGATATCTTAAACATGGGGAGAAATTATACTCATAATAGGTGGAGCTCATATGTAAATATGGGAGTTGGTGAGGTAGTTCAATGGAGAACCTTTCGTGGAATGGTTCTTCATTAATGGATCGGGTTTAGATCCATTAGCAGACCATGACCCAACTCCTCCTCATGCAGGTCCCTATTATAGCCCTATAAATACCCCATAGTGGTATGAAACCATGGATCTGTAGGATCGATGCACGTGAGAGGGGGGGTGAATCACGTGACTTTAAAGAAATTTGAGCGCTTTAAAAAGCGTGCACAGCGGAAATGAAAGAAACAAAAAAAACAACCACAAAAACACGAACGAGTTTTTACTTCGTTCGGAGCCTTCGGCGACTCCTACTCGAAGGCCCAGGTCCCTCGGACCTTTCCGTTGGGCAATCCACTAAAACTCTCTACCGAAAAACCCCGATAGAGTAGGCGAGTACACAAGAATTGAAAGTGTGACAACCCCACACTTTCAAGTAATTAAATGCAATAAAATATATATTAAAAATTAAATTATTTTTACCGACGTCCGGAGTAGGTCGACTCTTTCGGGGCAGCGGGACGTCGTCGGCTCGAAGTGAAGCGATTCCGGAGCAAGGCGCGAGCGTAGAAGAACTTCGAGGCGTTGGAAGAATGGATCTTTCAAGAAGAGGGTCGAGGGCCCTTTATATAGGGCTGGGGGCGCCCGGGATGCTCGGGGCGCCCCCCCACGTGGCTTTTGATCCGGCGAGCCCTCTGGTCAAGGCTGATCTTTGTTTCTTCGGGATCATCTTTGACTGGGGCGCCCGGAGCGCGCGGGGCGCCCGGATTGACCAGTCAACGCCTATCTCCTTGGCCTCGCGAGGGCGAGCTTCGGCAGCTGGCAGTGAGGTGGCACTGGGGGCGCCCGCAACACGCGGGGCGCCCGAAGCGCGCGGGGTGTTTGCTCGACTGACTTTGGTTGACTCTGGGGGCGCCCGGAACATCCGGGGCGCCCTGCTCAGCTACTGCCTCACTCCCTTGAGGCTCTCTGAGCTGCAGATACTCCTTCCTTTGGTCCTGCATCCAGGGTTAGTCCAAAATACAGTAACACATAGTGTTAGATTGTACAGCCTTAGCTGTCTTGGTTCTGACTTTGGTCTCCGAAATGGAGCCCTAGGTCGAACCGACGCCTACTGTTCCCTCGACCGGGAACGCGTCCTCACTGGTTCGTTCCTCCAGTGACTTACCTCATTTACCTTGTGCAGCTCTACTCGACTTCTTGACCCACCAGGACTTCCTGCCAAGGCTCAACCACCTTGGTCTTCCTGCCAAGTCTCAACCAACTTGGTCTTCAGCCAGTTGTCAGGTTCCGCGGACCCAACTGGACTTCCCGCCAGGACTCAACCATCCTGGACTTCAGCCTGGTATCTGGTTCTAAGTCTTTCATCCCTGCACACTTAGTAAAGAGGTTAAACACTAACAACCCTAACTTTAACCACTTTGTTATACATCAAAACCCGAGTTTGACCGTTAGTGCAAACTGCACCAACAATCTCCCCCTTTTTGATGTATTGACAACTCAGGTTAAAGTTAGAAAAAACAGCAGATATGAACTTGCATAAACATGCAAATAATATTACATAAGCATAGGTATAAAAGTTGCAGCACACAAGAAAGCACAAGAAAGCAGAATTAACTGTGAAATAAGCATGCTGTTTGCAATTTTTCTAACCCTTTAACCTACTTTTTCTAACCCTTTAACCTACTCTCCCCCTTTGTCATTCATCAAAAAATAGGCATAACAATTTTAAGGGAGTAGAAATATAGACTAAGTGTTAGAAATAAACAGGTCTTAAATCTTAGATCACAAAGAATTTTTCTTCCAAAATATCAATCTTAAAAAACATGTTTTTAGGGAGTAGTTGGAATTCCCTCTCAATCTTTATCAACTTTTATCAAAATTTTCAAATGTGTTTTGTCAAAAATGGCATTTTGAAAAAGTATTTTGACCTCAGCTCCCCCTGGACTAAGTAATGATTGTGGTCTCTTTTCATGTGTCTAACTCTAGTTACTGACTAACTATCTAGATGATAGTAGTGTTCACAGGGTTAGTCAAGTCAGGCAATAATGTCTAGCTCAGATTTTCGTGCAAGACTGCTTGACTTGATCACTGTAATGTTGGTATTTTACGCCCAGACTTACTGTGATGCACTGACTTAAGCATTCGGAAGTCCAGGCATTGTCCTATGCATCTCACAACCGTTCTATGTTTTTGCAAACACAAACAAGTTAATCTTAATGTGTTTTGTGAGATGCGGCTACCTAAATCTATAGGTTCATGCAATTCTAGGGGTCAAGCTTAGGCTAAGTCTGCCAGTTTTGAAAATTAAATTTTGAAAGACAATAAACTTTTGAAAAACAAGTTTGAAAAATCCATGTTTAAATTAACTTTTGAAAGACAATAAACTTTTGAAAAACAAGTTTGAAAAATCCATTTTTTTTTTCACAAGCTTAATTAGTTAAACCAAACGTCAACTTAAGCTTATCAGGTCAGTCCTAGTCTATGACACACATTCCTATTAATCTTCTTAAGTTGCTAAATTCAGATTCAGGAAGTGGTTTGGTAAATATATCAGCTAGGTTAGACTTAGATTCAACATGGTTAAGTTTAATTTCTCCTTTATTTACATGATCTCTTACAAAATGGTGTTTGATTTCTATATGTTTGGTCCTAGAGTGGTGGATTGGGTTTTTGGTTAAATTGATTGAACTTAGGTTGTCTATAAAAAGTTTGACCTGTTTAAAATCTAAGTAAAGGTCCTTTAGGGTATGCATCATCCAGAGTAGTTGGGCTACACACTCACCCATAGCTATGTACTCAGCTTCAGTGGTGGATAGGGCAACACAATGTTGTTTTCTACTGAACCAACTAATTAGTGAGGGTCCTAGAAGCTGGCATCCACCACTGGTACTTTTTCTGTCTAATTTACAGCCAGCATAGTCTGAGTCAGAATATCCAATAAGCTCAAACTGGGTTGTTCTAGGGTACCAAATTCCTAATTTTTCTGTTCCTTTAAGGTACCTAAATATTCTTTTAACTAGGGTTAGGTGTGACTCCTTAGCACATGTTTGATACCTAGCACACATACTAACTGCAAAAAGAATATCAGGTCGACTTGCAGTTAAGTAAAGTAGGCTTCCTATAGCACTTCTATAGTACTTAAGGTCAACAGGTTTGCCTTTTGGGTCACTGTCTATAGTTTGATTGGTAGCCATAGGTGTCTTAATTTCTTTAGCATTATCCATTCCAAATTTTCTAAGTAATTCTTTAGTGTATTTTTGTTGATAGACAAAAGTACCCTCACTGGTCTGTTTTATTTGTAACCCTAAAAAGAAAGTTAATTGACCTACTAAACTCATTTCAAATTCAGTTTCCATTATCGTTGTGAAATCTTGTAAAAAGTCTGAGTTAGTTGAGCCAAATACTATATCATCTACATATACTTGGGCTACAAAAATATCATTTTTTAGGGTTTTGACAAATAGTGTTGGGTCAATTTTGCCTTGGTTAAAACCTTTTGAAACTAAGTAGTTAGACAGTCTTTCATACCAGGCCCTAGGTGCTTACTTAAGTCCATATAGGGCTTTCTTAAGTCTAAAGACATAGTCAGGGTGTTCTACGCTTTCAAAACCAGGGGGTTGACCTACATAAACCTCTTCTTTAATTAGGCCATTTAGGAAGGCTGACTTAACATCCATTTGAAAAAGCTTAAACCCCTTATGGGCTGCATAATTTAAGAGCATTCTGATGGATTCAAGTCTAGCTACAGGAGCATAGGTTTCATCATAATCAAGACCTTCTACTTGGCTAAACCCCTTAGCTACTAGCCTAGCCTTATTCCTGACTGTTTCTCCTTGTTCGTTAAGTTTATTCCTAAAGACCCATTTAGTTTCAATAAATTTCTTGCCTTTAGGTAAGGGTACTAAGTCCCAGACTTGACTACGTTCAAATTGGGCTAACTCTTCCTGCATGGCTATGATCCAATCAGGGTCAAGTAAGGACTCTTCTATAGACTTGGGTTCAATTTTTGAAATTAATGCAATTTGACTAAGGTTCCTAAAAGCTGATCTAGTCTGAACCCTTAGTTCTGGATTACCTAAGATTTGATTAGTTGGGTGTGCTGAGCTAACTCGTACAGTTCTGGGTTGGTTAGGTTCAGTTTCAGGTGTGGGTTCAGTTAGATCATCGTTTTGGTCCTCAATTGGCCTTTCATCAGGGTTAGTACTGGATCTAACAAAGTCAATTGGTTGGTAGGTGGTTTGATCAGAGTTATTTGGGTCAGATTTTTCATCAAATTTTACATTTATAGTTTCTTCAATTTTTAGGGTAATTTTGTTATAAACTCTATAGGCTCTACTGGTAAGGGAATAACCTACAAAGATACCTTCCTCAACCTTAGAAATAAATTTTCCTAAGTGCTCTCTAGTATTTAAGATATAGACTTTACATCCAAATACTTTAAGGTATTTAATGTTAGGTTGTTTGTTATAATAGATTTCAAAAGAGGTCTTTCCTAGGTTTTTAATTAGAGTTATTCTATTTTGTACATAACAAGCTGTACTAACAGCCTCAGCCCAAAGGTATTTAGGTAAGTTGTATTCATTAAGCATTGTTCTAGCTGCTTCTTGTAGTGTTCTATTTTTTCTTTCTACAACTCCATTTTGTTGAGGTGTTTTAGGGCAAGAGAATTCGTGATGGTAGCCTTTTTCTAGACACAATTGATTAAATTTGTGATTTTTGAACTCTCCGCCATTATCGCTCCTAAGTCTTTTGATTTTAATCCCTTTTTCATTTTCTGTTAATTTACAAAATTGAATGAGTATATCAAACGTTTCATCTTTATTTTTTAAGAATTTTACCCAGGTAAATCTTGAATAGTCATCTATAATTACTAGGCAGTATAGGTTACCATTAATTGATTTAACCCCATGTGAGTCAAATAGATCTAGATGAATTAATTCCAGAATTGACTTGGTTTGAGTTTGATTAGTTGGTTTGTGGGTTGACCTAGTTTGTTTTCCTTGTTGACAAGCATTACATAAGGTTGACTCAAGGTTAGATAACTTTGGTAGGCCTCTAACTAAACCATTTAGTTTAGGTAGTTTTCTGAAGTGAGTGTGTGAAAGTCTCCTATGCCAGAGCCAAGTCTCATCCTTATGGGTTAAGAGGCAGTTTTCTAAGGGACAGGTTAACTTAATTTCATAAATGTTATTGTGCCTAAGTCCTCTAAGTGTGATGTTTGGGTTGTCATTGTGTTTGATCAGACATTCATTGGATAGGAACCTAACCTTATAACCAGTGTCACACAATTGGCTAATGCTTAGTAAATTGAAGTTGAAATTCTCAACAAGTAATACATTTGTTATTATGAAATCAGACTCAAGTTCAATATTGCCTAGTCCAATTACCTTAAGTTTACCGTTGTTTCCAAAAGCAACGGTCCCTAGTCTTTTGTACTTGAGTTCTGTAAATTTGGTGGGATCCCCAGTCATGTGTCTGGAGCATCCACTGTCAATGATCCATTTATTTTCCTACAGTTAAGTACAGGTTTAGACCTTAGGTTGAGTTTTTGAAAAAAATCTAAGAAGATTTAAACACTTGAGTTTGAATTTTAATTTGAATTTTAATTTTAATTTTAATTTAAATTTTATGTTGATTTTTTTAATTTTAATTTGAATTTTAATTTTAATTTTATTTTGAATTTTAATTTTATTTTTATTTTTATTTTTAATTTGAATTTTAATTTTAATTTTATTTTTATTTTTAATTTGAATTTTAATTTTAATTTTATTTTTATTTTTAATTTGCATTTTAATTTTTGAATTTGAATTTTAATTTGAATTTGTATTTTAATTTGAATTTGAATTTGAATTTTAATTTAAATTTTATGTTGATTTTAATTTTAATTTGAATTTTAATTTTAATTTTATTTTGATTTGAATTTGAATTTTAATTTTAATTTAAAATTTATGTTGATTTTAATTTTAATTTGAATTTTAATTTTAATTTTATTTTGAATTTTAATTTTAATTTGAATTTCAATTTTAATTTTTGAATTTGAATTTCAATTTGAATTTTAATTTAAATTTTATTATCCTTATTCATCTCACTTGGTCTAAGTCATCAATCAAGGGAGTCCTATGATATTGTGAGATGATTTTGATTTTGTTTAGAAAAGTTAACTTGACCTTGTGTTAGATCCAAGTTTAACAAGTAGTAATTTAAAAGTACACTTCAATAATTGGCTTCCAGGCTATGGCGAGGCACAGTGGCCTTCTTTGGCCGAAGCCTTATTGGAGCAACAACCATTTTCTAGGCAAAGCCGCTTAAAGAAGTTGGACTTTTAACTTACTCATTGAAAGCCCTGTTACTAAATAGTACAAGAGTCAAATTAACTTTGAAGCTAGTCCTAAGTGCCCACCTGGGCGGCGGCTGATTTTAAGGTGCCAACTAGTTTGGAGCCTCCCCCTAAATTGTAGACTGGGTGTCTAGGGTCAATGTAATGGATGTCCCTTTTTGGGACATAAAATTGATTCTGACCTACTTGCTTTGTTAGATAAGCTTTCGGAACCCACGCTTTTCGTTGATTTTTGCGGGGGTGGATAAAGGAGATAAAGGATCTTTGGGACGATCTCGATTTATATCCTATCCCAGATTTGTTATACATGCCCTTTTGTGATCCAAGAATAAGGTCAAGGTTCTTGGATCGGGTTGTGAAAGTTGCTAGTAGATCCTTAAGTTTTAGGACTTCGTCCTTTAGGGTTGAGTTTTTAGTTTCAAGCTCAATTAATTTTTTATTTTGAGTTTGTTCAGTTAATGTTCTGGTATTAATTAATTGCTCCTTAAGGTCTTGATTTTCCTTAAGAAGCTGGTCATTTCTAGATTCAGATGCAAGCAATTTTTTATTTAAAACAGAAATAATTTTAAAGAACTTTTCATTTACTGAATCTAAATATACCTTAGTCGAGTCGTCCGAAAAGAGTCCAATCTCTTAGCTCGACTCGTATTCGGAATCCTCGTCTTGCTCCGAGTCCGATTCTGGTCCGGTTGCCATCAGTGCGAGGTAGCTTGCGTTCTTCGGTTGTTCATCGTCGGAATCGTCCGAGCTTTCATCCCACGTGGCTTGAAGAGCCTTCTTCTTTTTGTTCTTAGTGGGTTGGTTCTCCTTCTTGTAAGGACATTCATGTTTGAAGTGCCCTTTTCTGTTACAGCCGAAGCAGATCATTTTGCTTTTACCTTCAGTGCTGGAGGGCTTCATTACCCTTTGAATATCTTTCTTTGAAAATTTGTTCTTCCTTCTGGTGAACATTTTTCTTACCAAGTTCACCAGTTGTTCTTCTTCATCTGAGTCAGAGTCTGATTCATCTTCAGGTTCTTCTTGAATTTTTCTTTTTGATTTGGCTTCTTTTGGTGAACCTGCAAATAAAGCTAGCCCTTTCTCGGCCTTGGCGTTAGTTTGCTCATGCAGTTCTAATTCACAAAATAGTTCATCCAGATTAATTTTTGAAAGGTTTCTAGAAATTTTATAGGCATCTATAATAGATGCCCATAGTGAATTTCTAGGGAACGCATTTAACGCATACCTTATGATGTCCCGGTTCTCCTGTTTGTGCCCGATCATGTGGAGTCCATTCAATATGTTCTTAATCCGGGCGTGGAGTTGACTTGCTGATTCTCCTTCTTGCATTTTTATGTTAAATAATTTATTCAATAACAGATCTCTCTTTGTTACCTTTGCATCAGAAGTGCCTTCATGTAATTCTGTTAATTTGTCCCATAGCTCCTTCGCCGAGTCGGTTGGTCCAATTCTGTTTAGCTCCTCTTTGGTAAGTCCGCACTGGAGGGTGTTCTGAGCTTTGAACTCGGTCTGAGCTTTTTTCTTCATCTCCGGGTTCCATTTGTCGGGCTTCAGTGGAGCATTATTTCCCTCATCCATTGGTGGTGTGTAGCCTGTTTGAACTGCGAACCACTGATCCATGTCGGTCTTCAGATAAACCTCCATCCTTCTTTTCCAGTAGGGAAAGTCTTCCCCATTAAAGAGGGGAGGGCGGGCAGTGCTATAGCCTTCACCTTGGGCCATTTAAATTCTGTGCACACGAAATAAAAGTAGACACAATATCCCAAGACTGGGTCTTGGATTAGTAGTGCGGGAAAGGATAAACTAACGAAAAGCAACTTGAATGGTGTTGCACCAGATTCAAGTAAAACCAGCGAACGAGAAAAATAACTAAATTTAGGCAAGAATACCAATTTAGATTATGTGTAGCGAAAAACCAAAAATCGAAAAAAAACTGGATTTCCCCCGGCTCTTATGGTGGTTGCACCGATACAGAGCGTACCAGGCTCTGATACCACTTGTAGGATCGATGCACGTGAGAGGGGGGTGAATCACGTGACTTTAAAGAAATTTGAGCGCTTTAAAAAGCGTGCACAGCGGAAATGAAAGAAACAAAAAAAACAACCACAAAAACACGAACGAGTTTTTACTTCGTTCGGAGCCTTCGGCGACTCCTACTCGAAGGCCCAGGTCCCTCGGACCTTTCCGTTGGGCAATCCACTAAAACTCTCTACCGGAAAACCCCGATAGAGTAGGCGAGTACACAAGAATTGAAAGTGTGACAACCCCACACTTTCAAGTAATTAAATGCAATAAAATATATATTAAAAATTAAATTATTTTTACCGACGTCCGGAGTAGGTCGACTCTTTCGGGGCAGCGGGACGTCGTCGGCTCGAAGTGAAGCGATTCCGGAGCAAGGCGCGAGCGTAGAAGAACTTCGAGGCGTTGGAAGAATGGATCTTTCAAGAAGAGGGTCGAGGGCCCTTTATATAGGGCTGGGGGCGCCCGGGATGCTCGGGGCGCCCCCCCACGTGGCTTTTGATCCGGCGAGCCCTCTGGTCAAGGCTGATCTCTGTTTCTTCGGGATCATCTTTGACTGGGGCGCCCGGAGCGCGCGGGGTGCCCGGATTGAC
>JAGFNQ010007855.1:95386-117389 GCA_024364735.1 Boesenbergia rotunda | reverse complement strand
AAATGAAAAATCATCAACAATTAAGACAATTAGAAGTGATCATGGAGGTGAATTTCAAAACCAACGATTTTTAGAATTTTGTCAAGATAGAGGTATAGACATGAGTTCTCCACTCCTAGAACACCACAACAAAATGGTGTTGTAGAGAGGAAGAACCGTGTTTACAAGAGGCTGCACGAAGCATGCTTAATGAGTACTCACTACCGAGTTACTTATGGGCAAGCTGTAAACACAGCTTGCTATGTGCAAAATCGAGTCCTCATCCATAGGTTCTTAGGAAAGACTCCCCATGAACTTTGGTTTGGGAAACCACCTACGGTTAAACACCTTAGGGTGTTTGGTTGTAAGGTGTTCATCCTAAACACAAGGATCATCTTGGGAAAGTTCACGGCAAAGCTGATGAAGGGATACTAGTCGGGTACTCCCTAGTTAGCAAAGCCTACCGGGTCTACAATAAGAAATCTAGATTGGTTGAAGAGTCTTCTGATGTTGTCTTTGAAGAAATTCCAAAGGCCAATGAACAATCAGAAGATGAAGTTCAATTCGAACTTAGGAGACTAAGTTTGAATGAAACTCCAAATGTTGTTGATGGTGATGAATCCGATGACGGTGAGCCTAGACAACTCATAGGTCAGCTGGATCCTGAGGCCGAGCTTGTGTCTAGTGAAACCATTCAAGAAGCACCACCAACACCTAGGCAAACTAGATTAGCCTCTAGTCATCCCCAAGACCAAATTGTTGGAGACATCCATCATAGGATTAGGACTAGATCATTCTTCCGGAATGAGGCTAATGAAGTTGCTCTAATTTCTGAAATTAAACCTAGAAAAATTGATGAAGCATTAAATGATCCCGATTGGATCATTGCGATGCAAGATGAACTAGGTCAATTCGAAAGGAGTCAAGTTTGGGACTTAGTCCCTAGACCTAAGAAGACCACCATCATTGGAACTAAATGGGTCTTCAAGAATAAATTGAACCATAAGGGAGAAATCATAAGAAACAAGGCACGCTTAGTAGCCAAGGGCTATAGTCAAGTTGAAGGGCTTGATTATGATGAGACCTATGCTCCCGTGGCGCGATTAAAGTCCATCCGACTGATGCTTGCATTTGCAGCACATCGAGGTTTCAAGTTATATCAAATGGATGTCAAATTGGCCTTTCTAAATGGTTTAATTAGAGAAGAGGTCTATGTCGAACAACCTCCGGGGTTTGAGAGTACTGAATTCCCAAACCACGTGTTCAAGCTCAAGAAGGCACTTTATGACGTTAAACAAGCACCTCGAGCTTGGTACAAGCGGTTGTCGACATTCCTAATTGAGAAAGGCTTTGTTATAGGCCAGATAGACTGTACACTATTTCTACGGAGAGATGGTAACAATATTTTTGTAGCCCAAGTATATGTCGATGACATAATTTGTGGCTCAAACAACAAGGGCTATTTGAATGAATTCATTGGACACATGGAAAGTGAATTTGAAATGAGTCTAGTGGGAGAGTTGACTTTCTTCCTTGGACTTGAAATCAAACAAACCCGAGATGGGATCCATGTGTACCAATCAAAATATACTCAAGAGATGCTTCGAAAATTCAACATGAGTGATTCAAAAGAGGTAACCACTCCCATGGCTACAAACACAAGATTAAACAATGATGAGAGTGGTAAACCGGTTGATTTGACTCAATATCGAAGCATGATAGGTAGTCTGCTATAACTCACAGCTAGTCGACCTGATATACTTTTTGCTGTGGGTATGTGCGCTAGGTATCAAGTGTGTGCCTGCCAAGGAATCTCATCTAATTACTGTTAAACGAATTTTGAGATACCTTAAGGGCACAATTGGAGTTGGTCTTTGGTACCCCCGTACCGAATCATTTGACCTAATTGGCTATACCGATTCCGACTATGCTGGATGTAAGTTGGATCGGAAAAGCACGAGTGGGGGTTGTCAATTCCTAGGATCATCTCTAGTTAGTTGGTCAAGTAGGAAGCAACATTGTGTTGCTCTCTCCACGACCGAGGCAGAATATATTACTATGGGAGAGAGCATATCGCAGTTGTTGTGGATGATCCATACTCTAGAGGACTATAGATTAAGCTACAAAGGTGTGCAAGTGTTGTGTGACAACATTAGCACAATTAACCTAACAAAGAATCCGGTCCATCATTCTAGGACAAAGCATATTGAAGTGCGTCACCACTTCATTAGAGATCATGTTGCTAGAGGAGATGTTGTACTCTCATATGTAGAGTCCAAATCAAATCTAGCCGACATTTTCACTAAACTACTCCCCGAAAATGAGTTTAGTTTCTTAAGAAGGGAGTTGGGAATGTGTCGCGCTTCATAGGTTTCAAAATGCATTCAAAACCCTTCATGATTAGTTCTAATTGTTGGGATATAATTGGGTAACTTTGGGGACATCTCACATAAACTATAAGGTTCAACAAAACGTTTTTGTTTGCTAGAAATGGGGTGAGATGTTAGGTTCAACTCAATTTCTCAAAATGTCAATGCATCCCTTGAGAAATTAAGTTGACGAGATGAAAATCACTTCGGTGACCAAGTATGGGGAAAACCAATGCATAACACATGTGTACTTGGCTCCATGATCATACTTGGACATTCCAATCAAGGAAACTTGATTGGAGACTTGCATTTGGTACAAACTTATTTAATTGATTGTTGATTGAGTTTGACTCCACTTGAGTGGAGCAAAGTGTTTGTCAAAACCCATAAGGACCTTTGATCCTTGTTCAGGGATAAAGTTTAGTCGAGGGAACACTTCCAAGATCAATATTCTTCATTAGATCGTTTCAGAAATCATTTGGAAATCTGTAACTGAAAGTTTCAGATCGTATCTGGAAGTTTCAGGAACCCTGATCGGTCACTGGACCGATCAGGAGAATGTCTGATCGGTCCCCGGACCGATCTGACACCCTCTGTGGTGATCGGTCCGCAGACGGATCCACAGAACACTTCGAGGGACATTTTTCCATCTTTTTGTGTTAGCCTGGATCGGTCCACAGACCGATCTAGCACCCTATGGCGATCGGTCCACAGACCGATTAGGAGGGTCACAGTAAGCCTCCCGAACTTACTGATTGCTTCCTGATCGATCAGTTGATCGATCAGGATCCTGCCTGATCAGTCACCCGACCGATCAGGACCAGGCCAGTCTGATCAGTCCAGATCCTGATCGGTCTGGGCACTATCAGATCGAACGGTGATCCGTTCAATCGCATTAAATTATGGTTGGTGGACCGATCCACCAACCGATTAACTTCGGTAAAACCCTATTCTCCCAAGCCCTAAGCGCCGAAACTTCTTTTGCGCATGGGATCCCTTCTTGTGCGTGAGTTCCTTCCCTGCGTCTCCTTCTTCCTCTTGACTGCAAGCTTTTGTGCGCGGGAGTTTCTGAAAGGTCAGCAAGGAGACCTTGATTTCTGTGAGCTCTTCTCATTCCCGGGCGCATGCGCTCTTGCTAAGTTTTCTTGCGAGCTCTTCTCTTTTCATCACAGTCGACTTGTTGGCGTCAAAGTAAGC
This sequence comes from Boesenbergia rotunda, assembly GCA_024364735.1. NCBI lineage: Eukaryota > Viridiplantae > Streptophyta > Magnoliopsida > Zingiberales > Zingiberaceae > Boesenbergia > Boesenbergia rotunda. The sequence continues at coordinate 113,844 of JAGFNQ010007855.1, read as the reverse complement.
TCCTTGTGCGATTTTTCTTTAGTGTTTATCATTTCTTTTATCAATCATATATTTGCGCTAACCATGTTGTTCCTTATGGTGTTTTCGTCTTGTGTTGCGACCCTACCTTTGCCGTGACCCTTCCTTGCCATGACCGTTTATTTTTATTGATTAAATTCATCTCACTTGATCAATTCCTTTGGTTTATGACTAATGTATTCAATGTCTTACCTTATGATCAATTCTTGGGTATTTGATTAAACTTGTGTTCATACGATCAATTCCATTGTGTGTGATATTTCATTCTTGTGTCCTGATCATGTTCACTTATTTTAATTCAATCTATTACCATGACCAATTCCAATCTTTAGAAAGTCTTCCAAAGGGAGAGAACCAGTGGAGGGCAGCTCGAAGGGCAAAGCCCCTTCTTCATCCGTGCCCTCTCGAAGGTCTCAGCCTTCCTCAAGCTCTCGCTTTCCCAATGCTACCTGTGAACATGCTTTTCAATCCCGTACCTTCAAGTTACTCTCCTGCCGATCGATTGACATTCCGTTTCTATCCGAGCACTGCCCCTCTATCATGGAGATAGTCACTTTCTACAACCTTGGCTTTCTCCTCTCCTTGGAGCGGACAATAAACTATGATCTTGTATCGGAGTTTTACAACAATCTTCAACAAGGGCCTCAAGGAGGCTTTGAATTCACCACCCGCGTAGCAAAGAGAAATCTCGATTTCTCTTATGAGATTCTAGCGGAGTATCTAGGCGGTCGACGATCGCCCAACCTGTATTCTATTTATCCTGAGCTCCCAAACCCGTTGTTGGCTCCTTTTGCCGATGTTACCCCCGACACCATTTATCAGCATTTCATTGGACATCCCCGCCCATCCGAGCTTGATGAGTTGGGTCCTGATTTTCCAACTTTTGCAGCCCTACGACTTGCTCCTGTTGACTACATCCTTTTCAAGATAATCACAAATTACATCTTGCCTATCACTTTAAAGCCTTTGACCGAGATCCGTCCCTATCATTGCCTAATGCTCTATGGTATGCACTGCCACATGGACTTTGACATCATGGAGAGTATTTTTCAGTCCATTCTATCCTATAGGGAGTCGAGCCGACGAACAGTCTATATACCTTTTGGTCATGTCATCACCGACTGGCTTATGTCAGTAGGTGTTGATGTCACTAAGGGCAGGACAGTGCCCATGGTCAGACAGGATTGTCAGCTTGGCCGGAGAGCATTCGCCAAGACTGGTATTATTATTTGAGATCACGATCGGGTATTGGTTTAGAAGGATGGGCGGGGTCTTGGTGATCTACCAGGGGGAGGTCCACATTTTCAGGCACCAGCCGATGCTGCTGCATATCATGAGGCTCCTGCTACTGCTGCCGCTGACTATGATTATGAGTCGAACCCGGTCCTACGATGGCAGATTTCCGAGCTGGATCAGACGATCCAGTATGCTCTTCATCTGCAGGAGCTTCATCGAGAGGAGGTCCGTTCAGGGTTCCGATCTTTCGACCGCAGACTGGCCGCGGTGGAGTCGAATGTCTCCGGGGTACGCACTTTACAGCAGACGTGGTACGATGAGTGGCGTTGCCACACATTTCCTAGAGGTGCACCCTCTGCCAGTGCTGCACCGGGGTCTGTTATTCCTGATGACGACACGATGGATGACCCCATGCAGGACACTGACCCCCCCCCCTGCTGATGATTGATTGCCCTCTGCATCTGTTTGTGATTTGACTATGTGTCTGCTTGGATTGTATGACTTTCGGGTTACATGCCCCATGACATGACTCTTATGGCCTTGTGCCACACTTGCTTTGATGCTTTGATATGCATCTGATTAGTTGTCTGGTTTTGATGCACTTGACTATGACTAGATTTTGCTTAATGATGCATCTGATATTTTTCATATATTTCACATTTGCCTTATCTTGTTTCGATTGTTGGCTTATATGTGTGTTCACATGATTACTATCTACATGTTTGCGTTGTTATGATTTTGCTTATGATGCCATGTCCATATAATACATATGCTAGTTTTGCCATGCCTTATCTTTGTCATATGTGTTCATATGTTTATCAAAATAAATCAATTATACCTTTGTTGTTTTGGGATACTCCTAGGGTTGAGGGGGAGTATGGTTAAACTTAACAGCCCCTCTAGACCCTATTCGGTGTTCGACAAAGGGGGAGAGTGTGATCGGTTAAGTTTGGGATGATAATATTGTAGGGGGAGGATCCTGATTCCCCTATGATTCTGAAATTTAAGAAAATTGATTGAGAATCCCTAAACGTAAAATCGGATTGTCAAACAACAAAAAGGGGGAGATTGTTGATGCAGTCTGGCCCTGATTGTTGTTTTAGTGTTGACATCGATTTTAGTTTAGGTTGATGATTACGATTATGATTTAAGTCCTGATCGGGGATTAGGCATGGTATGGAAAATCCTAGCTTGGAGGGCTAGGTGTTGGAAAATCCTGACCTGGAGGGTTAGGTGCTGAAAATCCTAACTTGGAGGGTTAGGTGTGATAAAATCCTAGCTTGGAGGGCTAGGTGTGGAAAAGTCCTAACTCGGAAGGTTGGGTGAAAAGTCCTAGCTTGGAGGGCTAGGTGAAAAGTCCTAACTTGGAGGGTTAGGTGAAAAGTCCCAATAGGAGGGTTAGGTGTGAAAAATCCTAGCTTGGAGGGCTAGGTGTGGAAAAGTCCTAACTCGGAAGGTTGGGTGAAAAGTCCTAGTTTAGAGGGCTAGGTGAAAAGTCCTAACTTGGAGGGTTAGGTGAAAAGTCTAAACTGAAGGGTTAGGTGAAAAATCCTGGCTTGGAGGGTAAGGTCCTAGCTTGGAGGGCTAGGTTGAATGAAACCCTAGCTTGGAGGGCTAGGTTTGAGTCCCTGGATCGGTCTGGTGACCGATCAGGGAAGTTGGCACGCTGCTCCTTCGTGGATCGGTCTGGTGACCGATCCAGCGATGACTGATCGGTCTGGTGACCGATCAGGGAGCACACATTAAGGTTGGGAACCTACTGTGCAGCTCCTGAACGGTCTGGTGACCGATCAGGGAGCAGGCAGTTACCTCACTGCTTGGCTTCTGATCGGTCCGGTGACCGATTAGGGAGCAGACAGTTCACTCACTGCCTTGCTCCTGATCGGTCTGGTGACCGATCAGGGAGCACTCAGTGAGTTGAGTTCCCCCGCTGATCAGCTCCTGAATGGTCCGGTGACCGATCAATGACCTAGGATCTGATTTCCGCGATTACTGTTCACTCAGAAGTGGACCGATCAGACTTGAGCCTGATCGGACAGTGGCTATCCTGATCGATCGGTTGACCGATCAGGCTTCACTATGATCGATCTGGTGACCGATCAGGCCTATGTCGCCGCGAAAGCTGGGAGTCCCAGCAAAGCGGTGGATCGGTCTGGTGACCGACCCACGAGCCTTGGATCTGTCCAGTGACCGATCACTTTAATTCAAAATGCACTGTTAGACGCTCTGATCGCGTCTGAACGTATCTGATTCTCTGCGCTTAACCTCTGATACTCGATTTTCTGCTTGATATGCAGCGCTAATACTCTGATTGAGCTGTAGGTGACAGGGAAGGATTCAAACACTCAAGGAGAGTTAATGGAGGCCTTTCCTTGGAGCAGGTTTGTCCATTTGCCACCTCAGGTTGCAACGGCTGGAGCTGCAGACTGGAGCTGCTAACTGGAGCTTGGATGAGGGAAGCTCAAGGAGTCCAGGGAGAGCTCAGTGGTAGCTGGCGTTGGCAGGTGAGCAGCTGGAGGCTGCAATGAAATGGTGTCACCTGGCATTCAGTGGAGAAACAAAAGGAACGTAGCGGAGAAGAGCAGGAAGAAGTTCTGGGAAGTGACTTCTGGCTTGAGTTCTTGCGGCGCGATTGTTTTCTCCACACTTTGCTTGTGCGATCTGTTATTCCATCATCTTGAGCATGCAACTATAATCTTTGAAGCAACCATCTGCTACTTGAGCATTGGGAGGAAGAGACGAGAGGCTTGGTTAGTCCATCAGCGAGAAGACACGAAGAAGGAAGTTCTTGCGTGAGATCGTCGCTGGGTGGAGCTCGAGTGAAGCGCTGCTTGTGTTCTTGCCTATCCTAAGTGCTAAGTAAGATCTTTCTTGTGTTTCATTGTGCTTAAAACTCTATCCTTGTTGAAACGCTGTGGAGAGGTTACTCCATCGAGAAGGAGGTTGCTTACTATCCGGATTTTCCGGGGCTTGATCTGCCGCCGATCAAGGGATCGCCCACCTTAAGGGCACGCCAAGGAGTAGGGGCAAGTTATCTCCGAACCTTGTAAATCCTCTTGTTAGCGTTCTTGTGTTTGCTCTTAGCTTAGCATTTTTATTTCTGCATACTCTGTTTTCTTTAGCTTCCGCTGTGCTACTAATCTTTGAGTCGCAGAAATTTCGATAAGCCCAAAACTTCAAGTGTCTGGCTATATTCACCCCCCCCCCTTATCTAGCCATCCAAGTTCCTACAATTGGAAGGTGGACTGTCCCCGTCATAATGAGAAAAATCAAGGTATATCCGTTTGTTTAGTTGTTGAAACATGTTTAGCGGTGTTATCTACCGATACCTGGTGTGAAGATACGGGAGCCACAAATCATGTATGCAATTCTTTACAGGGGTTCCAGGAAACTAGATGACTATTGAGGGAGAGATTACCATCTACATGGGCAATGCTATGGAGATCGCAGCTATTGCAGTGGGAGACATTTATTTATCTTTTGATAGGAATAACAGTTTAGTTTTAAGATATTGTCTTTATGTACCTTCATTTATAAAGAATCTTATTTCAGTTTCTAAATTAATTATAGATGGGTATTCTATTTCTTTTAATGACAGAGTTATTATAAAAAGAAATAGAGAGATTATCTGTTCTGGTGTGTTGGTTGACAATTTATACATTCTTTAACCAAAAACTTCCACGATGCAAACAGAAGAAAATAACTCATTATCTAATCATAATAAGAGAAAAGAATCTTCGAAAATGAACTAAACGTATCTTTGACTTATAAGGTTAGGTCATATTAACCTGAGTAGGATTCAAAGGTTGATAGCCGATGGACCTTTGGGTTCGTTGGTGGCGGGAGATTTCCTAACCTGTGAATCTTGCTTGGAAGGTAAGATGACCAAGAGACCTTTTAACGCCAAGGGGTATAGAGCCAAAGATGTATTAGAGTTGGTTCATTCTGATTTGTGTGATCCTATGTCTATCTAGGCTAGAGGTGGCTTTGAATATTTTGTCTCTTTTATAGACGATTATTCAAGGTATGGATACATTTACTTGATGCGCCACAAGTCTGAATGCTTTAATAGGTTTAAAGAATTCAAGATTGATGTGGAGAAACGTAAAGGTAAAAGTATCATGACACTACGATCTGATCGTGGTGGTGAGTACCTCTTGGGAGAGTTTAAGAGTTAATTATCAGAGACTGGGATTTAATTCCAATTGTCTGCATCTGGTGCACCCCAGCTGAATGGTGTGGCAGAGCAAAGGAATAGGACTCTTATGGAGATGGTTAGATCGATGATGAGTTATTCTGAGTTACCGAATTCATTCTGGGGGTATACTCTAGAAACGATAGTGTACATTCTGAACTTGGTACCATCTAAATCAGTACCGTCTACACCCACAGAGTTGTGGACTGGGCGTAAGCCTAGTCTGAGACATATTTGGATTTGGGGTAGTCCAGCACATATGCTGAAGGAAGATGTTGATAAGTTGGAATCACCTATAGAAGTATGCTTGTTCATAGGCTATCCTAGAGAAACGAAAGGTGGTTTATTTTATAGTCTTAAAGATCAGAGGGTGATCGTTAGCACGAATGCCCGATTTTTAGAGGAAAACTATGTGATGAACCACAAGCCCATGAGTAAGATTGTTCTTGAGGAAATGAGAGGGGAAGTTCCAACTTCAGTACTAACAGTACAAGAGGACATACCATAAGTGGCTGCACCGCGTGTCACAAAGGATACGCAAGTAGTACCTCATCGTAGTGGGAGGGTTGTTAGACAACCTAATAGATTCATGTTTTTGGGAGAGTCTTCGGACTTGCTCCCTAGCAACCATGAACCTAATCCCTGAACATATGACGAGGCACTCCAAGATAAAGATGCGATATCTTGGCAAAGGGAAATGAATTCTGAGATAAAATCTGTGGATTCTAATCAGGTTTGGGAGCTAGTAGTGTTGGTGGTTGCGGTATGGCTTAGCAAGTTTCCTAAGCGAATACCTGGTCATCCTTAAGAGACCTCTCCATGTCTACGGATTAAAAAATTTATCCGAATGAAGACCCGTCTCCCAAACGACCGTCTCCCTTAAATAAATCCGTCTCCCTTAAATAGAACTCGAGGCTGATATGGTCATTACCAGTCGACTGGTCCAGTACCAGTCGACTGGTATTTGCAAATTCGAAAGTCACAGACTGACGCTTCAAATTCTGGTCACTACCAGTCTAGGGTTACCCTGTTAGTAGGAGCCCTAGAGCCAATTATGTGATGATTTACTAGGGACATTTTGTATCATATTCTATTATTAATAAAGGCATGTTTGGTTATTATACTTACTTTGTATTGTGCCAAATAACTAAGTATAATAATGTCCTTGGGTAGTAAGTTCTTATCTACATTATATCGATTGGTTGAATCGATATTGACATAATGTAGAGAACACTATACTAAACCATTCCTAGTCATGTATTAATATTCAAGGACAATATTAATGCATGGAGACTAGCATGTAGGTCAACTGATGACTTAAGCTCACAAGTCATAGATATGTGATATCAAGTTGACACATGGGTATACATTGGAGAATGTGTATTGAATTGACCCGCCATGAGAAAGTTTCATATATTGTCATATGAGTGTCATAAACTTTCTCATGTGACTATTAGTATGAATAGTCCTTAGACCTGAAGTCACTACGGTTCCCTACATAAGGAGTTATGTACTTTGGTATCGTCAAACGTCACCCGTAACAAGGTGAACTATAAAGGCGATCACTGGGTATGTAATGAATTATGCGGAGGGATGTGAGTGATGTAGATGGGATCTATCCCTCCCATATGACGGATGTGATATCTATGGGCCCCTTGATCGAGTAGGACTACTAAAACGCATGGTCATGCTCAAATGAGTCAATATGAGATATTGAGCTCATTTGTTTGAGTGAGTCTACTCAGGGATCAAGAAACACAAGATTGACTGAGGATGACACGGTCTATGCCTCATTGGTCAATCTAGATATCGAGGATAGAAAGACAAGGTCATACATTATCATAGTTACGATGGTTTAGTTGGATCTCAACTTTTCTTGTTACTTGGGTAACAATGATGCATTGTTAGATGTCGCTCATTGCTTATATGTCTAAAGTGGTTTAGACGCATTGCCAACGTTACGAGAACCTATTGGGCCACACACTAAGGATACGATGCTTCGGAGATTAATTGATCTTGGTTTGACTAAGATTTTATTCGAATTGGATTAATTGAGTTAGACTCAAGTAAATCCAATTAGATTATGGGATTGAGTCTAATTTGAGTTAGACTCAACCACTTAATTATGGATAATATTCATTAAAGGGTTTAATAAATATTATTTAAGAGGAAGACTAAGAGACATTCTATTCATTAGATGAATAGAATATTAAGAGTCTCAACGAATACTAAGAGGCTTGGTATTCATTGGGTTTTATTAGCATTAAGATGAGAGGAGCTCAAGGGACATAGACCCTTGGTATTCATTAGATGAGTATAATACCCCCCCCCCCCCCTTGTCAAAGGCTAGAGGGTGCATTTCTCTTTCTCTTCTTTCTTCCTCCTTGTCCATAACTCCCTAGTGGAGGTTCTTGTGCTTTGTGAACCATCCCAAGTTGCAAGCACAACTAAGGTGGTTCCTCTCCGAGGCGTAGATCATGTTTGTGTGGATATGCATAAAGGCACGGACACTTGAACATGCAAGAGATCCGGCGAAATAAAGGACTAGCGGGATAAGCGAAGGGCACGCGACAAAGGTATTCCTATAAGATAGGACTTGTAGATCACTTTGTATGAGTTTTCATTCGCATGGATTGCTCGAGGGATCTTATTTCCGGTGCGATTTTAAATATTTTACCCATAGATCCTTACATACCCTTCCCGAGTACATTTCTCTCCGCACTGGAACCCTCACGACTTAGTTCCTAAGTACAATTCCCTCAGTACTCGAACCCTCACGACCTGGTTGACTCTTCATCCAACAGCCTCGATCTGTTGCCTTCATGCCCTCTTCGTCTTCGGCTCCCATCCCTCAGATGCACACATAAGCCCTCGGCTTGCCTCCATGTCATCCTTCACACATGCCTCGAAGTCTGCATCCCTCGACTCATCGTTCCTGCTCCAGTAGCCTCGATCTGTTGCTTTCAAGCCCTCTTCGACTTTGGCCCTCATCCCTCAGATGCGCACACAAGCCCTCGGCTTACCTTCATGTCATCATTCACGTACGCCTCGAAGTCCGCTTCCCTCGGCTCATCGTCCCTGCTTTGTCCATGGTCCCTCGGATGCGCACACAAGCTCATGGCTTGCCTCCATGCCATCCTTCACCGTACCTGAAGACATCCAACCAAGCCTATGTGTATCCTGCAAACCTGAACACTCACATACACATATTAGATCAATATGAAACCCTAACTTAATCATATTGACACACACATCAAAACTCATGATCCTCTTGATCATACTTGGGTCGATTGCCCCAACAATTTATAGCCCCAAAAAATTTTATTCGAATGTTGACGTGGCACAATAGGTGTGCCCGAGTGCTTGAGGGGGCTTGACACGTGACCTGGAAGTTTATCACTGTGCAACGTCTAGTAACGACTAGCTGCGAATGAATTTTCATATATAGGGTGCCTTTATGAACTGGGGTGCCTGGGTACTCGGGCGCCCAAGAGCTTATGGGCGCCCGATTAAATGAGCACCCTAAAGCATACAGGCGCCTGAGTCCAATTTGGTTAGTCCCTAGCTAACCAATCTTCCAACTAGTCTTCTTGGGTGATTTCTAGTCTTCCAGAGTTGGGCTCACCCGAATCCTCCTCTGACCTTCTCCTCGAGCGTACTTTCCCTCTACTTCTCATCCCTCGAACGCCACACGCGACCTTCTTGTTCCACCGCCATACTCATCCACAAACCTTCGCGTCCCTTGGATGCACCGAGCCAATCGGCTCCCTTCCCCGTGCCATCCTTCTCATCCGCTGCGTCTTTCGCTCAATTTCCTACGCTCCTAAGCTCTTGCACACTTAGACACAGGGATTAAAAACTAACAGAACCTAACTTGACTCGGTTGACCACATCAAAACCAAACTAGGGTACTTACAATCTCTCCCTTTTTAATGTGCATCAACCCGAACTAAGTTAAGGTAAACTAGTATCAAAAGAACATGAGTAAATAAATGACATTGTAAGTACTGAAAAGAATTTGGAAATTAAGTCTTCCCCTTAATTTAATCCTATTTCTCCTCCTTTAATCACATCAATATGCGACTTATTTTGTGTGGTGTTGTGATTCTAGCGTGGGGTCTAGCCCAATGTTTGGGCAGATGTATGGAGTTTTCATGTAGCGGGATGTGTGGTATCTCGATGTCATGTACTCATCATATGTGAATTGAGGCATTTACCTCATGAAACATTTTTATACAATGTACCTATTTTAAAAAAAAAACTCAAAACATGTCAAGGGAAATACTAACATTTACAATAATTTTATCACTTTAACCCAACGTCCAAAATTTTTAAAACATTTTGAGTATATTTCTAACATAATAATTTGTTTCTAAAATTTTCACATTATGCTCGAAAATTAATTTTAAAATGTAAAGTCTAATTTTAAATAAATAAATTTTAAAATTTTAATTTTATTTAAAAATTTATCAAATTTTTATATAAGTTATAATTTTCATAGAGTTACCTCTAGAAAAATTGTTAAAGTAAAAAATAATTATCTAATCATTTTGAAAATTAATTTTGAATTCCATATTGTATGCTCAAAAATTAATTTTAAAATGTAAAGTCTAATTTTAAATAAATAATTTTTAACATTTTAATTTTATTTAAAAATTTATCAAATTTTTATATAAGTTATAATTTTCATAGAGTTACCTCTAGAAAAATTGTTAAAGTAAAAAATAATTATCTAATCATTTTGAAAATTAATTTTGAATTCAATATTGATAATATGGAAAAATAATTTTCAATATTGATTTTGATATCAAATATATTTATAAATTTTTCTCATAGCTTAAAAGATAATCGACATATCACAAAAAAACGGATTTGATGAAACTAATTATTTAAGTATTTTTTTATATTTAAAAACACATTTTAGAATGAAAAATCATAATAAATCTTTTATCTATTAAAAATTCTGAAAAAAAAAATCTGTGGATAGAACAAAGAAAATTCTATCATTGAAAAATATTAAACTAATTTTTCTTCAAGTAATAAAAAAATATCATCAACATCAAGCATTAATTATTTAAAAAAATTAATCTCTACTTGACAGATAAAAAATATCTAATAGTTTATGGCAGATTTTGGGACCCGATATAAATTTTTACCAACAGGATATATCAGAAACATAGATGGAATATGTGATTTGGGAATTTTTATAATTTGGCCCCCTGTGAAATTTAAAATACCAGTTAAGTTTTTCATAATATCTAATTTTTGAATTTTGAAAACAACTTGAGCACGAATAGTTGTTTTTCAAATTTTCAATTTGAATTTTTAAAATTTCATTTTCAAATCTCAATTTATCATACATTTCTAATAGGCACGAAGAAGATAATTTCCTTTTTAATTATACATTCTTATTTTTCAATTTACACAAGGATTTTATCATTTGTTTAATACCAAAATATAATTGATCAGGAGGTAGAAGATATACCTCACTTATCATATCCTTTCTGAAACCGGAAGCTCCCCCTTCGTTGTTGCTATAATCTGACGTATCTCCCCCTTCATCGATGCTTTCATCTTCCTGGTATGAAGCCATCAGTGCAAGTCTGGCATGTTCCTCGAGATCTGAATCTTTCGATTAGGACTCGTCCCATGTTGCCTTTAGGTTGTGGACGTTTACCTTCGTTGTCCCTTTTCCTTTGTTCTTCAATTTGGGACAATTTTCCTTCACGTGTCCCTCTTCGTTGCAGTTGTAGCAATGGATCTTTATTTTCCTCTTACCCTACACTTTATTAACTTTTTAGCTTTAAAATATTTAGACAACCTCCTTACCATGTACATCGTATTTTCTTTATCTTTTGAAGATTCCTTTTCATGTTGGATCTTTCTTGTGCTTAGGGTGATGTCTGTTTGACTCTTTCTTATGCATCGAGATTCATGAAGTTTTAATGTTTAAAAGAGTTGTACTAAGGTACTTACCTTAAGACCTTTAGTGTAACACCCGAAATTTTTCAGCATTTTTCCAGAATTTTTCCAAAATAAAAAGAAATATAAAAATTTCTTTAAAAGGGGATCCAAGCCAAGGCTCGAACCAAAGAACTCTCATTTAGCTTAGGTTTAAGTTTCCATTAGGTGGTGGTAAAGCATCATATTGGAATAAGGAACCAATATAAGATATGGGACAGTAAGCGCCCTTTTTATGGAAGATGCTTCAACTTCCACTTAGTATATAAGGGATAGAAGGGAGAGAAAACCAAGGGTTTTCTTTCTTCCTCCTTTCCCTGCCGAAAACCAAAGAGGGTTTTCTTCTTCCTCCACCGAAAAGGGGAACTAGGGTTCTCCTTGTTCTTGCGCCCAAGATCCGGATCGTGGGGAGAAAGTAGACGAGGAGTACTACGCTAGATCCTACGCCAGTATTATGAGTATAAGCGAAAAGTGTAAGTGTAACGACCTGAAAAATTCTCTTAATATTTTCTTAAAATATTGAGCATGTCTAGATAATTTTTCGAGGGGCCCAGAAATAATTATGTAAAATTGGGCCTAGAAATCCATGTTTTCTCATTTAAATTGAGAAAAACTAGGTACTAATGAGCTTTAAAAGGGCTCCAAAAGTGGGTATTAATTAGGTAAAATTAATATAAATTAGGTAAAATTAATATAAATACAAAACAATTTTATTTAGGAATATTGGCATAATTATGGGTGATTTTAGGGGGGGATTTTCGAAATTTAAGAAAATAAAGTAATAAAATAAATGAAATGAAAATCAAAATAAAAATAAATGTACATGAGCTAAGGATTGAACCTTGGACCTCTTGTACAACAAAGAATGCTTTAACCAACTCACCTAGCAAGGAATTCTTATGAGTAATTGAAGTGGAGGATGGTTAAGAGGTAAAAGGAGGTGAAGGGTCATGGAGAGGCTCTTCATTTGCCTCCTTGATGGGTTATAATTAGAGGAGTTTTGGGAGTTACTTCTTCTCTCAATCAATTGCATTCCCTCTCCTCTTCATTCCTCATTCTTGCCGAGAACCAAAGGGAGGAATTCCTTGGGGAAAACTTCACAAGAGGTCTCATCTCTCAAGATCTAAAGTTCCTACAAGGTGACAAGGACTAGTTGTGGTCAAGAGATACCAAGTCCTCTTCCTTCTCCTCTTTCAAGGTTCGAAAAAAAAATCAAGAAATCTAAGGTAAGACTCCCTCACCTGTGGTATAATAGTTATCTATGATTTCCATGATTTTTAGTATGATATATGGGGTAGTTTTTGGATGTGATGTTGAAAGGAAAGAAAAACCAAGGTCCTTAAGTTTATGGATTTCGGCCAGCATGATTTAAAGGCCTATAAATATGATAAAAATCTTGATAATGTTGTTTAATGTTCCCTTATGATTTTTAGTAAGTAGATATAATTTTTGGGAATTTTTGGAGTACCCTAGGACACTCTAGGGATTCGGCCAACATGAAAGGGACAAAACCAAGGTCCCAATGTTTATGGGTTTCAGCCACCATGATTTAAATGTCTATAAATATGTTAAAAATCATGATAATGTTATTTGATGTTCCCTTATGATGTGTAGAGGTTAAGTATAATTTTTGGGAATTTTTGGAGTACCCTAGGACACTCTAGGGATTCGGCCAACAGGAAAGGAACAAAACCAAGGTCCCTATGTTTATGGGTTTCGGCCACCATGATTTGAATGTCTATAAATATGTTAAAAATCATGATAATGTTATATGATGTTCCCTTATGATGTTTAGAAGTTAAGTATAATTTTTTGGAATTTTTGGAGTACCCTAGGACACTCTAGGGTTTCGGCCAACATGAAAGGGACAAAACCAAGGTCCCTATGTTTATGGGTTTCGGCCACCATAATTTTAAAGGTCTATAATTATGATAAAAATCATGATAATGTTATTTAATGTTCCCTTATGATGTTTATAAATTAAGTATAAATTTTGGGAATTTTTGGAGCACCCTAGAGGCCCATATGGTTCGGCCAACCCCAAGGACCCAAGGGTAAGGGTTGAGTCTTTAACTTCAAGCATATGTTTATGTGGTGCCATGATATAAGGATGAAGGATGGTGATTATGTGAATTTTCACATGGCCTTGGGACTCCACAAGTTTCGGCCAATAAGGGTTAATAGGATAGAAGTTAAGATTTATTTCAAGGGTCCCAATGGCCCTATGGTAAGATGTGATTTATGTTTATGAATGATATGTCATGTTTACGAATGATATGCCATGTTTATGAATGATATGCCATGGTTATGCATGATATGCCATGTTTATGAATGATATGCCATGGTTATGCATGATATGTCATGTTTATGAATGATATGCCATGTTATGAATGATATGCCATGTTACGAATGATATGTCATGTTTATCAATGATATGCCATGGTTATGCATGATATGCCATGTTTAGGAATGATATGCCATATTTTAGGATAATACGAATGTATGCCATGCTCTATGAATGATGTGTACATATGCCATGTCTAAGAATGAAAATGATGAATGACAAGTATGATGAATGAAAGATGATGCTTATGTCTTTAAGGCATAAATATGCTAAACGGCACGGTCGATGGTCGACGGTACGACGGTCGAGAGGACCGGTAAATGGGCCGGTAGACGGGCCGAGCCGTAACAAGTTATGCTATGATGAGTATGCCATGAATGTCTTATGAATGATGAAGCATGAAAAGTATTTTACTTTATGTATGGGCTTGTACCGGACCGAAGTATGGGTCCAAGGGATGGGCACCTTAAGAACGCCCCGGTTCTTGTCTACCGGAGCTGTCCACGGTTCTGGCACTACCGGAGCTGTGCAACAGGGATGGGCTCCTTGAGAACGCCTCGGTTCGGGGACTACCGACTATGCTGTCCTTACCCTAGTAGGTCGGGGCTCGCTACCTCGGACTTACTAGGGATGCGCGCTATGATGTATGTATGTGGTACAAGCCAGGGACCCCAAATGTTATGATGATCATGTTTAAGCATTTTAAGAGTATGATTTTAAAAGTTAAGCATCCATATGTATATGCATTCCACCCATGCATTCATACATGTTATGCATTATGTTATGATAATGAGGTGTTATGCTTATGCTCCATGTTAAAAGATATGTATGAGAATGAATGATCCATGTTATGATTATCGTAAGAAGATGCTCTTATGATATGCTAGAATGTATGCCTATGTTTATGCCATATAGGTTGGTTTATATCTTATGTTTATATTTATGCCATGTCTCATGCCATGCTAGGAAAGTTTATTAAGTTATGCTATGCTAAGTATCATGCCATGCTTAGAATGTTTACGATGTCTATGCTTGATATGCTCGGAAGTATGCCTATGGTTGATTTACATCTTATGCTTATGTTCATGCCATGTATGATGTCATGCTTAGAATGTTTAATTATGTTTATGCCTATGTTTATACTTTATGTCATGATAAGAATGTTTAATTAGATTTATGCCTATGTTTATGCTTTATGCTATGATAGAAATGTTTATGATGCTTATGTTCCATATGATTATGAATGAATGACGAATGATTTTAGTGAGTAGGAAAGAGTCTTACTAAGCCTGTGTGCTTATAGTCTTTTTCCTTATACCGCAGATCATGCAAGGGGACCATGAGGAAGCAGCAGGAGGGCAAGATTATATGTGTGTGATAGTGACTTGGCCCATGAAATCAAACGTTTGCCGTTATGCTAAGAACTTTACTTTTGTTAAGTATATGCTCGATTAGTGACTTATGGAAACTTATGACATGATGTTATGCATGATATGAAATGAATCTCATGATATGATGTTAAGCTTGTTATGACATGATGTTTAAGTATGAGGTCTATATGTCTAGTGTCCATGTCACTATGTTAGAAATGGTAGTAGGGGCATGTAAAGTTTAAGTTATTCCGCTGCAGTATGATGGTACATGCCTTAAGTATGTTAGTGTAACCCCGCTTTAGGAAAAAAAAACGAGCGTTACAGGTTGGTATCAGAGCGGTTACCATCTCACTACACACACATCAAGCCCTCTCCTGCAGCTTCCAAGTAAGTACCTTTTTACATATCTGATAGTGTTAAGATGCTGTATGATCTTAAGATATGCAAGTATGAACGGTATTTATGATGAAAAGTACGTTACGATAGGTAACGACGAATGATGCTTTATCTTATTTTAGGAATTAGATATTTAGAAGAATATAGGGGTAGAAAAAAAAACTGATATTGGCCATATTTGTCTTTGGTGAAGAGGAACATGGCTAGAAGACAGAGTAACCGACTTAACGAGGCAACCCCATCGCCTGATCTGATGCAATTAGTGACTGAACTTCAACGCCAGGTCAGCGAGCAGCAGCAGACCATTAATACCTAGATGAACCAACAGGAAAATTCCACCACCCCACCAGCGAACCAGACTGCTGTACCTTTGGCACCTACGGTTCCGCACACCCCTCCGTCGGGCTCAACCACTGTGGCACGACAGGAAGCGTACCTGATTCAGTGGTTAAGGCTGAAACCGGAGAATTTCTCGGGTGCTGGCGAACCTTGGGACGCGCAGGCATGGTTCAAGACGATGGAAAGTACCTTGGAGCTGCTGGACTGGCCTGAGCATGAGAAGATCAAGTGTGCATCATTCTGCCTGTCTGGAGATGCCAGGATGTGGTGGGAAAGGGTTAAGGCCAAGAGACCGATGGACCAGATGACCTGGTCAGATTTTGAATCAGAGTTCTTCGAAGAGTTCTTCAACATGCGAGTTACGAACAAACACTATGACGAATTCACGGAATTCCGGCAGGGCGATCTCTCGGTCGATGAGGCCGTGAAGAAATTTAATCGACTGGCTCGACTGTGCCCTGAGTTGGTCCGTACTGAGAAAGAGAGGGTCCGACTTATGCTAAGGATGTTGCGGCCTAAAATAGCTCTGAATGTGGCTGGCGGAGTTAACAGACCTCAGACCGCCGAGGAACTGTTCAGTAGTGCCCTACTCACTGAGCACTATCTGAACAATATCAGACAGCAACGGAAGGCGATGAATGAAAGTAAGAATCAAGTTCATACCGGAATCCTCGATTCTTTCTCTCATTAACCCTAATGTTCTTTCCGTTAATAATTGCTTAGGAGGACAGAAGTCCCAGAGCAACCACGCTAGCGGGAAGGGGGATCAGGGTGGTAAACGGAAGCCATGGAACAACTCTCAAGGGGGCCCAGCAAATAAACAGACCAAGTTTTCACCATGCGCGACATGCGGGAAGAACCACTCTGGGGAATGCCGCAAGGGTACGAACCGGTGCTTCACCTGTGGTGTGGAAGGACATATGGCGGCTCACTATCCTACCAAGAATCAGGCCCTTCCCCAAACACTGGCTCAATACCAGGGCGCACCAGCGAAGTTGCACTATTTGCCAGCCGAATTGGAAGGGACCCCGATGTTGAAGGCCTCCCCAACAATGACAAATGCCAGGGTTTTCTCGGTTACCAAGGAAGACGCTGCGGAAGCTTCTACGGTTGTCACAGGTCAGATACTTATTTCCAGTCAGTATGCTACTGTACTATTTGATACTGGGGCAACGCACTCGTTCATTTCGGTACCCTTTACCAAGAAGATAGATAGGTTTCCGCAAGTGTTAGACGGCAAGTTCTTAACGACCCTACCCTCGGGGGAAATAATGACATCCACTCATGTGCTGTGTGCGGTGCCTGTCAGAATTGCAGGAAGGGAACTTTACTGCGATCTGATAGTACTTGACATGAAAGATTATGATGTTATAATGGGAATGGATTTCCTGGGTAAATACGGTGCTTCTATTGAGTGCCGTAAACGAAAGGTGGTCTTTCGACCAGAGGCAAGTTCTATGTTCGAATTTATCGGAGAGCCAAGGAAAAGGACCAGGAAATGTTTATCAACTCTTCAAGCTCATAGGATGTTAGAACAAGGATGTACTGGATTTCTAGCATATGTAGTTGATGCCAGTCAAGTGAAGAATCGGAAGCTGGAAGATGTCCGGGTGGTGTGTGACTACCCAGGGGTTTTCCCAGAGGAATTACCAGGATTAGCTCCTGATAGAGAAGTGGAATTTGAGATTGAATTAATTCCTGGTACTAACCCGATCTCCAAGGCACCTTACCGTATGGCGCCGGCCGAATTAAAGGAACTTCAGGAACAGCTACAGGAGCTGCTGGATAAGGGATTTATTCGCCCTAGCCATTCCCCCTGGGGAGCTCCGGTACTGTTTGTGAAGAAAAAAGATGGATCTATGCGAATGTGCATAGATTATCGAGCACTGAACAATGTAACTATCAAGAACAGGTATCCTCTTCCGAGGATAGATGACCTGTTTGACCAATTAAAGGGAGCCACTATTTTCTCCAAGATTGATTTGAGGTCTGGGTATCATCAAGTTAGAGTAAAACAGGAGGATATTCCAAAGACTGCTTTCCGAACGAGGTACGGGCACTTTGAATTTGTTGTTATGCCATTTGGCGTGACGAATGCCCTTGCTATGTTTATGGACCTGATGAATCGGGTGTTCTCGTCGTTCCTCGACAAATTTGTGATCGTCTTCATCGATGATATTCTTATTTATTCGAGGACCCAAGAAGAGCACGCTGAGCACCTGAAGAAAGTATTAGAGATTCTTGGGGAAAAGCAACTATATGCAAAATTTTCCAAATGTGAGTTCTGGCTCGACCAAGTGGGCTTTTTAGGCCATATTATCTCTAAAGACGGAGTTATGGTGGATCCAATGAAGGTTGAAGCGGTGAATAACTGGAGCCGGCCGAAGAACGCTAGCGAGATCAGAAGTTTTCTTGGATTGGCAGGCTATTATAGAAAATTTGTGGAGGATTTCTCGAGGATTGCAGCCCCTTTAACAGCTCTCACCCGGAAGGACAAGAAGTATGAATGGACGGAAGACTGTGAAAAGAGTTTCTTGGAACTAAAAAGGAGACTCACAAGTGCACCCATCCTTACCCTTCAGAAGGTAATCAGGTT